>SZWC01026819.1:15483-27016 GCA_023375785.1 Penium margaritaceum
TTCACATCACATCACATCACATCACATCACATCACATCACATCACATCACATCACATCATATCACATCACATCACATCCCATCCCATCCCATTACATCACATCATATGACATGACATCACATCACATCAAATCACATCACATCACATCACATCATATCACATCATATCTAATCACACAATGTCATATCACATAAAAGACACCCATCACATCACTAGAAGAAATGCAGAATGAATGGAAAACATGGTACCTCTGCGAGGCTGACCAGCCGGGGTGGTCGGCGTGGGCGGTGTCCTTGTTCGCACAACGGCTGTCCGTTGCTGGGATTCGGCAGTAGTGCCATGTGCTCCGCGACTTCGGCTTGTGGCGTGGGGGACTGGACTCTGCGCTGGGTAATGTCACGCCTGTTGAGCTGCCATGGCCGTGGCCCCTTGGCCGTGCCTTGGCATTGTCTGATCTTTGCTAGACTATGCTGTTGGACGGCGAGGAGAGTTTCCCCAATCATTGATTTTTTCCCTTGCTTTTCCTCTCCTCCTTGTGCCGTGGGTGGCAGCTTTTGCATGTTTTCATACCCCGATGATGTGCCGGTCAGGGGCGGCATTTGCATGTTCCTTCTTATGAACCAAGATTTACCAAAGAAAAGTCTTCAGATTTCTTCCTTTGAGGAACTATTAGGAGCTGTGCATCTTCTAAGCTGTCAATGTGTGCACGTGATGTGATAAAGAAAACACGGTACATCACTAGAATAAAAAATACACAACACGACAGGGCACGACAAGACACGACATGACATGACACGACACGACATGACACAACACAACACGACACGACATAACACGACACAACACGACACAATACAACACGACACCACTCAACATGATACGACACAACACGCCACAACATTTCATGATACGACACAACAGGCCACGACATTTCATGATTCGACACTACATGAAATGACGTGACAATCCACAACATCTCATCCATCTGGGTAGAAGAAACGTTACATGATATTTTTTCAACAATGTCTTTGTCAAATTGATCACAATGACACAACACAACACGTCAAGGCACAAAATGACAAAACACAACACAACACAAGAACACATGACATGGATCGACCTGTCATTAATTGATATGGCACATTACTTCACAGCACAACGAGACACAAAACGAACAACCACAACATGCTACAAAAGGACACAAAATGGCATGACACACCATGAAGAAAAGACACGTCACAACACGATACAATACGACATGACACCACACAACTTTTCACAACACAACATGACACGACATGACAGGACACAACACATCATTACAAGAAACCACATGATACAACACAAGAGGACATACAACTACATGAAATGACACAAAAAGACAAGACATGAAACATGACGACAAGGCACTGCATGGTACAGCATGACACAAGATGACATGACATGACATGTTGAATTACATAGTAACCCTTTTACATATCACATTTTTGCCCATGAAATCACATAGAATTCCTTTGCATGGCATCACATCACATCACATATTATCACATTACATCACATGTCATTGCATTACATCCCATTGTATCATACCAAATTGCATTGAATCTGTCACAATAACATTCAAGGATCATAAGGCTCACCCTAAATCTCTTGACTAACCTACTCTATCTCCATCTACCCACGACATATCAGAAATCTACATGCGGAGTTATGCATATACTTACCTTGGTGGTGGATCACATCCATTGTGCGGAGAACTCAATGGCTTGGTTGGCACAACCACACTTGCGAGCATCCATTGGTCAACAGCATACAGGTGACAACTGGTGAATCCCCCCAAGCATAGCCAACGTCCTCTTTGCCAACCTACTTAGCGGAAACACACCCTGATACAAGCTATGGTCCAACAGAACTACAAAACGGTGCTCATGCGCAAGGGAAACACCCTCCTTGTGTATCATTGCAACTTTGGTAGCACTCAGTGTCAGTATCTAAAAGAGTCCATTGCAGAGGCAACACATGACATTTCAGCCTCCTTAGCAGGGCACTAGCTAAGGAGGCTGACGAACATTTCAATACTATCTCTTTTCATTGTAACGATTCCAGTTTCATCAATCAAGTGTTGTTTTTCCCTTCATCTCTTTGGCCTAACCTTTTGTCCTAACTCCATTCTGGCTTGCCCTTTTACTTGTATCTCTACATCTTGTATATATGTGCATTGTTTGTGGACCCAACTACATAGCACTTGGCCCCCATTCCTCTCCTGCACCCACACCGACGTCTCTATCCTTCTAGTGGTCGTATTTCCACACTCTTCACCCAGTTATGATCTGTTGCTTCCAAATCTACAGCGTCTATGTCACTCACAGAGTACCAACTCCATGCTCAACTTCCATCATCATTGACATCAGGTCCATACCTCGGTGCTGCGACTCAAAGCTCGTGCCTCATGCTGGGACCTTAGCACAGTCCTCACATTATCACACCCGCCATTTAGGTTGTGTCCATGCTTCTTGTTCCTAATATTACACTGCTTTCATCTCTTCAAAAGCTCTTTCAATGTCATTACTTTTGCCTCTAAGCCTTTCCATCTCATGTGCTCCTTGACATGACATCACCTGCTAAAAAACTTATGTATTTTTTTACATGGTATGCAAGCAAGCCTGCCTTTTTGGCCTGAAAACGATGTGGCACCCTGGTGCTGACTCCTTAGACTGTGATAGCTACCATATGAATCATGCCTATGCCTTGGTGTTGGGCTCACGCCCATGCACCTCCTTGTTCAGAAAAACATCCGTGAAAAATTCCCTGTGTTCATCCTTGCAACGCCCTCATTCATTTGAAATCCATTACTGCATTTCTCAAGCAATCTTTGTCATGTTACATAAACAGTGGCTTTGTACCCAGTATGCTCTCCTTCACCTTAGCACAACATCAAACCAAACACTAGGCGTCCAAATTCATGTGTGGGGACAACAAAATCTCATCATTGTTGTGATGGTAAAATCTTCTTCAGTGAACATCAGTCTAACCAAAGAACTGCCCTTCTACATCACCACTTAGCAGAAAAGCATCATGCAACAGAATCACCATCACAGCACCCATACATTAAATCAACAATATCAGTTGAAGCAACTGAGTGTACAACTTTCATCATTCAGCAACCATCTTGTTCAAGCATCCCTCACCACAGACTCACTCACTCTAATGTAAAAGCAACTACTATTCATGCTCAGCAACAGTATTCCTGAATCATCTCTAACTTTGGAGACTTCGAAAATTCAGTTTTGGGCTTTCTTCAGCAGCATCAAGGCACAAAATTTCACCACTCCTGGATGCAGCAACATCACTGTCTACACCACCGGATGTATCAACTTCCCAACCTGGAATCCAAAACATGGAACATTTGGTAACTTCATCTATTCTCAGTCAAAGAACACATAATCCTCTTCAGTAGCCATCACAAGTGCATTTCTGCCAATATTTTATCCCTTTATGATGACTATACATACAACATCACCTGATCCAGTACAGACAATATGCTTTAGAAATACTCATTTCATATCCCTCGTTGCCACCCTCTTACCATATTCGTATCTCTCGGACATCTCAATCTTCAGCATCACCCTCTTCAAAATCAAAATCAGTTGTTCAGCCATCAGCTACACCTGTTTTTGAAACCAAAGCACTTCCAACGTCTCCTCCACCGATGCCCTAGTTTAGCACAACAGCCGCTTCGTTCCAAAACTTGTCACCATCACACCTGTATCCCTTCATGGACGCCAGTTCCTTCTTAACGGCAATTAAAAATGAATGTTTCCTTCTGCCATGGTACCTCAGAGAATCCTCACAATTCACCAAGCTGCTTCTTGTAGTGCTACTGAACCCATGACCAAGCACTCTTGCCCTGTCCAATATGGTCATCTCCAAGAAAAGCATTGGCTCAAAGGTCCTCCTCTCAGTGTTATTCCAGCATTGTGCATTCCTCCGTAGCAGGAAAAATTCACACCACCTCCATCTTTGATTAACAACAGAAACTCAGGCAAAGAATCAGTTACTACTTGCACTCTCCGCTCCACCAAACATCTCCAGATTGGTGGTCTTGACCACTCTTACATTTGCTTCCCCACAATCCACTTTCACACACCTAACATCACATGTATCTCACATAATCCTCACCATTGTCCTCTGCCTTGTGACCTTGAGGATGCGTGCCAGGAGGTAGAGTTTTTTGGAGGATGTTTATGAACTAGGTGAAGTGTGTCTAATAGTTTCTAGATCACTAGGAAGATTCCGTGCAAAATAATAATTACCGAATTGGTTATAGTGATTTGATCAGTAGTGGTTAGGCAAAGGGAAAAGGGGGAAGGATTGAAACTACATGTGGGGATTGCAAGTGGGGGTGTTGGCTGGACATGTGGTATCTGTGAAATGATATACACTTGTCTATGTTCCTTTGAGTGATGTGGTGAGTGGTGGCTGGGTGGATGGAGAAGGGGTGGAAAGTGTACGCAAAGAGTGTAAGTGATTGTGTGTGGCTGGATGTGTAGGTTGTGTGTAGAAGTGTGGACTTTTATGTGTTGTTTTGAGTAATGAATTTGAGATTGGTTGGTGGTCATTGGGTGGGGGGAAGGGGGTGTATGGGAATAGAGAGTGTGCATGGAGATTGTATGTCGAGGTGTATCAATGTGTGTATGGGATATTTAGAAATTTGTACTTGTGTAGATTAGTTTGAGTTTTGTGTTTGAGATTGTTTGGTGGTGATTGGACAAGGGAGGGGGTGGGGATGGAAATTGTATGTAGGTAGTGAACATGAAGATGTGTTTCCTGATGCATGGGTTGTGTGTCGAGATATAAAATTGTTTATGTTGGTTTTATGTGATTTGGTGAGTGGTGGTTGAAATTCAATTTGGGGATTATAGGTCGATGTGTTTGGTTGGAAAGGTGGTAGTTGTCAGTAGAAATATACTCTTGTTTATGTTCCTTTGAGCGATGTAGTCAGTGGTGGTTGGGAGGATGGAGGACGGGGGAAAATAGCATGTGGGGAGTGTAAGTGATTATGACAGGCTTGATGTGTAGGTTGTGTATACAAATATGCATTTGTGTAAATTGTCTTTAGTAATGTGTTTGAGAGTGGTTGGTGGTCGTTGGGTGGGGAGATGTGGGGGTAGAAAGTGTAGGTGGAGACTGTAATGTGGGGATGTATCAATGGGTGCATGGGATGTGTGTAGGAATTTATACATGTGTGTTGGTTTGAGTAATGTGCTAAGAAAGTTATGGTGGTGATTTGGAAAGGGATGGGGGAAGGGGATGGGAGTGGAAATGGCATGTGCGGAGTGTAAGTAAAGATGTCTTGTTGGATGTGTGGGTTGTGTGCTGACATATTCACTAATGTATGTTGGTTTTGAGTGATTTGGTGAGTGGTGGTTGAAATTGTATATGGGGTTTGCAAGTGAAGGTGCATGGCTAGATAGGTGGATTACAAGTCGAGACATACACTTATGTATGTTCCATTGAGTGATGTGGTCAGTGGTGGTAGGGAAGAAGGCGAAGGGGTGGACATTGTAGGTGGGGAGAGTAAGTGAGTGTGTATGGATGGATATGTGGGTTTTGTGTAGAAATTAGTACTTGTGCATGTTTGTTGTGTGTCTGAGGTTAATTGGTGGTCACTGGGTGGGAGGGGCAGATGTGGGGGTCGAAATGTGGAGATTGTATGTTTAGGTCTATCAATGGGTGTATGGAATGTGTGAAGAAAGTTTTAGTTTTGTATCGGTTTGAGTGATATGTTTTGACTCTTTTGGTGGTGATTGGGCAAGGGAGGGGAGAAGGGGTTAGTGGTAGAAAGTGTATGTGAGGAGTGTAAATGAATATATGTTGTTGGGCATGTGTGTTTTGAGTAGAGATATGCACTTATTAATGATAATCTTGAGTGATCTGGTAAGTGGTGGTTGAAATTGTATGTGTGGATTGTATGTGTGGTGTATGGCTAGATAGGTCGGTTTTGGGTAGAGATGTATTCTTATGTACGTCCGTTCGAGTAATGTGGTCAGTGGTGGTAGGGAGGAGGGAGAAGGGGTGGAAAGTGTATGTGGAGAGTGTAAGTGATTGTGTATGGCAGTGTATGTGGTTTGTGTGTACAAATTAGTACTTGTGTATGCAGGTTTGAGGAACTGTGCCACACGGTCATGAGATCCAACACGATCGGCAAAAGAGGAGCGGCTACGAGGAATCTGCAGAGAAAGGGATTTGATGATGAAAATGCATGGTAATTGAAGTGGAAAGTAGAATGCAACAGGAAAACTTGTCAAAGGTAGCAGCAGAGAGCAGCTCGAGTGCTGTTGGTAGCTGTTGGCGATGGAGGGGGCCAGACGTTGCCGCAGGTGTCCGTTTGGACACAAGGCTCTGTCACAATGGTGATTACCACCAAGGCTTGAGAAGTGGAGGAGGAAATGCTATTGAATTAAGCTACTGATGAAGTTGGAGAAGGCGAGCAGGCGAGTAGAGGTACCAAAGACTTGAAGAAAAATCACCACCACATACAAGTGAATGGACAAAGGGAGGCATGTTTTTATTTGTTTAATGCTGCGGTGACTAGAGTGGAGTTAGTGTTTGTGATAGAAAAGATGATGTGGGTGGCGGCGGACGATGGTTGAGGAGGTGCTAATAATAGAGGGCAGTGACGAGAGCGGCGAAGCGATGAATTGGTAAAGGAACACCAGGAAATGTTGCATATAGCTCTGATACCATGTCTGAAGAAGTGAGGGAGTAGCACAAGTGATGGAAAAATCAGGGAGAATAAGTAAAGAGTGTAGAAGCACGGAAGGATGTCGAATACAGAAATCTAAGTGAGGGAGGAGCAAATTAGTCAAGAAAGAGGCTCGATGATAGGCAAGAGCTGAGGCAAAATGCTAGAGTGGAAAGTAGAAGAGATCACTGCAAGACAATGGTGAAGTAGGAAAGGGCATCTTGGTGCGATGAGCAGAGTTGAGCGGAGGAGCTAGAGTGACGGAGCGAAGAGATGCGAGAGCAAGGACTAAAACTAGATGGCGAAGAATGTGCGAGCAAGGTATGGGCACAGTGGAGACACGATGGTTAGGCTCCGGAACCAAAGGCAAACAGGATGAACATAAATGTTCAGGGTTATGTTTGAGGGACTGACAGTCGTCGGTCATTAGCCGGACGCACGTGACAGATGTCACTTTCTTTGGGGACGCCTTGATATGAATTTCAACGCTCACATTACGGAAGAGCTGTTGGTGAATGTGGTTTTGGCTGGGACCTTAACCATTTCTTTCAGGTCTTTAATTCTCCAGGATATCTTGAGCTACTCTTTGCTAGAGGCCTTTTCCAACAGGGGAGGGGGAAGCAAACATGAGAAATAGGTCTGAAGTTATGGCTCTTCTCGGTTAGTCTCGAGACCACAATTTCACAACTTAGAAGACCTTTTGAACAATGGGACAAGTCATGCAAAGCCCACTGCACTTAGCAAACCCATATTCGGTTCTTTAAACATTTAAAACATGCATGTTTATGAAATTCCATGTTTTGATAAAGAAAGAAATCCAACAAATGGTAAAATGTGATTGTACTAAGCTAACCAATACCTACTAATCTTTCCATGATTTTTTTTTTGAATTTTCTTTAGGACATTGAAATTCATTGCCTACCTCAATTTTCAATAATGAAAAAATCTCTGCACAATTCTATTGACAATTCATGTGATTTTTGTAAACATCCCTCGTTTAAGTGAAATAGACTCTTTGGAAACTACTATCATGGTGAGATGCCTTTATATAAGGATTTTTGTAGAAGCATTGGAAGTTTTGTGGGCTAGAACCTACCTGCAACCTTCCATTGTTTAGGAATGACATTTAAGGAAATTTCCAAGGAATTCCTCATGTATGGTGAAGTTTGATGTGTCGTTTTTGAGAAGTTTATAAATAATGAATGATTGGTCCTGAATGAGTGCGAGAATAACATTGTAGGGTAACAAGGCTCACCTTGCATTTCTCATCTACCCTAGTCAATTTCCTTCTACCCATGGTGAATAGGAATTCCACAAGTGGGAATTACTCAAATATCTTGCTTGATGGCAGATGACATGCGTCGTGCAGTGCACTTAACGACCCAGTTGGCACGACCACTCTAGCGCGTATCTATCGGTCAACAACACACAACCGGCGACTGCTGGATCCCACAAAGCATGGCCAATGACCTCCCTGCCAACCATTTGCAGGGCTTATGCGAGAACGTTCCCTGATAACCACTACGGTCCAAACTATCGGCACAACGGTGCTCGCAGTCAAGTGAATCACCCTCCCCATGTCTCATCACAATTCTGCTAATACTCAGTACTAGAAGATAGAAGTTGCAAGAGCGGCTTGGCTGATGCAAAATGTGACATATCGGCCTCCTTATCAGGGCATTAGATTATGAATGGACAGTAGCATTAATGCTATCTCTTGTGATTTTTCTTATTATCAGTTTGATTGGTGAAGTGCGGTCAATTTCATAGTTTCATCTCTGTGGCCTCTGCTTTCACCCTGCCTGCACTCTGGCTTGGCCTCTCATTGGCCCGCATCCATATTTTGCTCTCATCTCTACATCTTGTATATCTGACCATCATTAGCGGACCCTCCTACACTAGTTTTTCCTATCCATGACTTTGGAAGATTGTGGTGTTGCCTCAGACAAGCCTGATTGCATGAAAGTAAACATAAACCCAGGAGAACCAGCAAATCAACCGCCAACCGACTGGAGAACATTTGGCCTCAGTGTGAAATCTACCGTTTCCTAGCCAGCATTATTGCAGTCCAGTTGTAGCCAGCGGTTGCGTCGGGAATGATGCGCCCACCACCATTTGAGGCTTGCATGTAGGGCGTGGATCAAATTGCGGGGAAACCACTGGTCCTCAATAACTTTGAGAACCCGGTACTACCTCACAGGTCATCAAAAGAAAGGAACTATGCTGCATGTGCCCACCATTCTTAGTTTGCATCCACTTCCACACTATTGCCTTTCAAGTGCTCCTGTTTCCACACAATGCACCCAGTCCTGATCTGTTTCTGCCTAACCTGCAGCACCCGTGTCGCTGAAAGTGCCCCCACTCCATGCTTAGCTTGCATCATTGGTGACATCAGGTCCATATCTTAGCACTGCCACTCCAAGCGTGTGCCTTGGTGCTGAGACCCTTGCTCAATCCTCTTGTGATCACGCCCGCTGTTCCAGGCTACTTCCTTGCTTCCTAGTCCTTGAATTTCATTGTTTTAATATCTTCAAAAGCTTTCCCATCATGATTAATTCTTCTCTTTAGCCATTCCATCTCATGTACTCCTTGACTAGACCACACCCACTCAAGAAACGCATCTACTTCATCTCACATGGTATGGAATAAGGCCTGAAAAATGGTGTAATATCCTGGTGCTGAAACTTTAAACAGTGATAGATCCCATCTGTCATGCCCATGCTTCAGCACTGTGCCCACGTCCGTCCACCTCTTTCCTCTGATTATGAATGGGTAACACGTCCTACGTCCATCATTAGCAAGCCCTTGTTAGCATAAATCTAGCACTTCATTCCTCAAGCACTCTCTTTCATGTTACATAAGAATTGGCGATGTGCCTAGTCTGCCCTTGTATGTCACCACTTGTTAGAAAATCATCAAGCAGAAGCATCGCCGTTGAATCACTCATAAAATCAATCAGCAACATCACCTGAGGCAGATGAATGTTCAACTGTCACCTGTCTGCAACCATGTTGTTCCAGCATCCCTCACCATGGACTCACTCCAATGCAAATGAAACCGCTAGCTGTGCTTGGTGGCCAGATCTCTGAACTATATCTAAATCAGAAGCATCACAGCACCGACTATTATGCCACACCTGGACGCCGAGGCATCACTGTCTACACCTCCCAAACTGAAAACCAATACACACAACATCTAGCAACTGCACCTACGCCTATGCGAACAACAACCTCATCAACACCCTAGGGCTCTCATTCAAAGAGCAAAAGATCCTCTTCATCAACTACCACGACCACATTCCTGCTAGCACTTTACACCTTGGTCGCTATGCCTATAACCTCATTTGATCCACCACAAACGATAGAATTCAACAAAACTCATTTTTTATTCTACATTGTCTCCCTCTTACCTTATTCCGATCTCTGTGATACCTTCATCTGTGCCATCAGCCTCATCAAAATCAAAACAAGCTGTTCAGCCATCAGCTGCCTCTGTCTTTGCAACCAAATTCTTTTCAATGTCTCCTACCCCCATCCCCTATTCTAATACAACAGCCGCTGCGATAAAAAATCATCACCATCACACATGTCTCCCTTCAAGGACACCAGTCCCTTCTCAAAGGCCATTAACACTTTCTCTTTCCTTATGCCATGGTACCTTGGAGAATCATTCTCACAATTCACTAAGCTGATTCTTGTTGTGCTCCTGAATCCATGAGCAAGCACTCAAACCCTCTCCATTGTTTTCACGTCCAAGAAAAATTGGCCTAAAGCTCCACCTCTCCATGCTATACGAGATTTATGCCTCCCTCCTTGGAAGATCAATATCACACCACCTCCATCTTTGCTAAACAAAGAAACCGAGGAAAAGAATTAGCCACTACGTTTAATCTTGCTCCACGAGACATCTCCAGATTGGTGGCCTTGACAGCTCTTGTATCTTCTTCCCCACAATTCAGTGTCACACACCTCACATCACATGTTCCTCACAAAATCCTTCCCATTTCTCACTGCATTGTGACCGTCAGGACGGGCGATAGAATGTAATTCATGGGTTGTAATAATCACCTCACATTTCTCATCTAGTCTTCTCTTTTCCCATCTACCCAAGGCACATACAAAATCCACAAGCGGGAACTGCTCTGATATCTGGCTTGGTGGCAGATCACATATGTTGCACGGAGCACTCAATGGCTCGGTCAGCATGGCCACTCTAGCGTGTATCTAGCATTCAACAACATGCACTAGGTGACTTCTAAATCCTGCCAAGCATGGCCAATGTGTTGAAGTAGCAAACTTTGCACGCTCATTTGTTAGCAAGCCTAGATAATTCCTAATGGTTTTCTAGCATAGTAGCATAACCTGCGTGCTAGCTTCACACTTGACGTAGATCTTGCTGTTTGGCTGTGTTCTGGGCTACGCTCGGTGTTTGCGCGAGTGAGTTCCATGAGTTATGTGTCATTTTCCACATCTGGTGGTGAACCACGGAAGCTGAGCTACACGACCCGATAGGAGTCTGGCACACTCTCTTGCATAACTCACTTTTCCTAAAACATTGTTGCTACTTCGGCTGCCTCGATCTTCTCCAGTCTATCTCCCCTCTATCAATCCCCCTCACAGCTCTTGAGAGCCCCGCCCCTCATAGCTCTCGAGAGCTCCCGACCCCCTCCGCGACTAAGTGTCGTGCCCCCCTCCTAAACCTAAGAGCATTCGCTCTCGGGTCACTCTCCCCATCCACCATACTCTCTCTTCTCTCTCTCTCTCTCTCTCTCTCTCTCTCTCTCTCTCT
>SZWC01026821.1:10939-28135 GCA_023375785.1 Penium margaritaceum
CGACTCCGACTCCGACTCCGACTCCGACTCCGACTCCGACTCCGACTCTGACTCTGACTCCGACTCGGACTCCGACTCCGACTCTGACTCCGACTCCGACTCCGACTCTGAATCCGACTCTGACTCCGACTCCGACTCTGACTCCGACTCTGACTCCGACTCCGACTCTGACTCAGGCGCTTTCAGGTAGAGTGCGATGAGACCGGGTCATGGCATGGCCTGACATGGCATGGCGTGACATCACAATGCGTGACATCACAATGCGTGACATCACAATGCGTTACATGGCATGGCGTGAAAGGGCATGGCATGGCGTCACGCCGTGCCATGCCGCGCCGTCGGCGTGGCATGGCATGGGATGGCATGGCATGGCATGGCATGGCATGGCATGGCATGGCATGGCACGGCATGGCATAGCATAGCATGGCGTTTTATGGCGTGGCATGGAATGCAATGGCATGGTATAGCATGGCGTGGCATGGCATGGCATGGCATGACATGGCATGGTGAGGTATAGCGTTGCATGGCGTTTCATGGCATGGCATGGCGTGACATGGCATGGTACGGTGTGGCATGGCATGGCATGGCGTGGCATGGAATGCAATGGCATGGCATGGCATGGCATGGCATGGCAAGGTATGGCCTGGAATGGCATGGCATAGCATGGCATGGTATGGCATGGCATGGCATGGCGTGGCAAGCCACGGCACGGCACGCCATGGCATTCAGTGGTATGGCATGACATTGCATACCATGGCGTGGCATGGTGTGGTAGAGGATGGAAGGATGAGATGAGATGAGATGGCATGTTGTGGCGTGGAGTGCAGGGCATGGGGTGCTACAGGGCTGGACATAGTATTGCATGATCTGACATGGCAGGGCAGGACATGATGAAACCCACACACAACGAGCCAAGTTCCTGCAGGACGCTAGCCGACAAGAAAGAGTAAGTCAGCACTCACGATGACGGAGACGGGGTCATCGGTTTTGGCGCGTACAGCGGCGTTCACCGCCTCCTCTATGCGGATGGACAGCTTGTGCCTGTCCAGGTAGTCCTGCACCGAGTACGACATGTCCTCCACCCCCACTTCCCGCGCTTCCCCGGTCCTCCTCCTCCTCCTCCTCAGACGCTGGGCTTGCACGCCTGCCGCGACACCACGCTTCTGTCCACCGGAAACTCCCCTCTCCAACTCAACAGCCTATCCACGTCTCGCTCCTTCCCTCGCTCTCTCTCGTTCTCTCGCGGGGAAGGCGGGGGTGCATCTCCAATTTTACCCCCGTCTTTCCGAGGCATCTTCACGATGCCCGTCTATCTTGCCTTGGTCACCCTCATTTTCCAGACCAATGAAAAGTTGTACGGAGCGGAACATGCTATGCCCAACAGAGCGTATGTTACGCCCAACTAAACATACATTGTGCTCAGGTACAAGACACGATTTAAAATTTGGGACACTTGAGCAACTTACAATTAGCGGTAAGTGTACTTCCATGACAAGTATCCGAATGATCGAACATAAACATACAAGTATCCAGTTACAAATGAAGAATAGTGAGGGTCGTTGAGTTGAATGTCGAGTGATGCTTGCGCGGTTGCGTCATGAGTGGTCGGATTCGAGAAGGTTTGTCGGGAAGTCAGGGGTCTTCGAGAATCGACGGTCAAGATCCGCGATGCATCTTATGAATCAAGATTTGTCGAGATGCGTCGAGAAGTCAACCGAAGGTCATGACACTTCTGGTCGTAGGTTCGCAAGAGTAGTCGAAGCTGTGAGAAGGTTTAAGAATGTCCACTAAGGGCGGGGTAGTTCCTCAGTTTACCCTCGGCCGCCAGAGTGAATATCGTGGTTCTCGAACCATGATATTCACTCGCGAGGTGATGGGTTGTTTATGTAGTAACAGAAATGCCCACTTGGAAAGATTATGGACTCTTTAACATCTGGTATGTAACACTTCCTCCCCTTTTACCCACGACGTCCCAGCGCGCGGGCAGATGTGGGTTGGAGACGACGGTAGTAGCCGTCGATGAGGTGATCGACGTCTCGTAGATTGTTGCAGAGTTCCCAGCTATTATGCGCGGCGTCGTAGTCATGCCACCTGACAAGATATTCTGCCGTCTTGCCTCATCGTCAATGGCCAAGGATGTCCTCGATAACGTACTCCGTGTCTTCGTCCACTTGAACCGGAGGCTAAGGTTGGACATCTCTATTAAGGAAGTTCTCTCCGGGGTCTAGGTAATGCTTGATTCTGCTCACATGGAGTATCAGATGAACTCGCATAGTGTTGGGGAGTTTAAGTCGCGCAACCCCAGGGGCTTGCATGCGCTTGATCTCAAACGGTCCTAACCTTCAGGGTATGAGGTTCGAAGAGTCATATCCGTGGAGCTTGATATTCATCGAGCTGAGGAGGACTCTTTTGTCAGCACCGAAGATGTCGAGGCTATGACGTCAGTCAGCTGCTCGCTTCATCGCTACTTGTGTCTTTGCAAGAGTCTGCGGTGTTTCCTCCCAGACAATGGTGAAATATCCGCGTTGAACGTCGACCGCGGGAATGTTATTACGGCTTTGGAGTCCAGCTTGTGTGGCGGGAAGTTTTCCATACACCACTTCCAAGGGGATTTTACCACTTATAGTGGAAACTGCCGAAATGAATGCGATTTCGACGGTCAGTTGGTTTTTTGCCCAGTTTGTCCCATGACGTTCGCATAATGTTCAGAGCAGTTGTTCGAGCGTCTGATTTATTTGCACGTTTTAACCGTTGGTTTGATGATGAAGCGCCGTTCAAAGTTTAATTATGTTGCCGCAGGGAGTCATCAGTTCGCGCCAAAAATGGTTGGTAAATCGACCGTCTCTGTCGCTCGTGATGGTTCTCGGTACACCGTGTAGCCATACGATGTTTAGAAATAGTCGCTCTGCTCCCTTGGCGGTGACAGTGGTCGTTGTCAGGATGAAGTGGGACATTCAAGAAAACCTATCGATGACCAAAAGGATAGAGTCATATTCCTCGAGCGTGGCTGGTTATCCGGTGACGAAGTCCATGGAGATGTCTGCCCATGGTTCCGTCGGAAGAGGGAGCGGCTGCAGAATTCTGGGTGGCCTTGTGCGTCGAAATTTTTGTTGTTCACATGTGTCGTAGGTTTTGTAGAAGTTGGCCACGTCGGATTGCATCTTGTCCCACTAATGTTTCTTTGCCAACTTCTTCGGCGTTTTGTTCTCTCTGAAGTGTCCACTTGGACCAGTGTCGTTGCATTCTTTAAGTAGCATATGGCAAATTTCGTCATTCGGGGGAACGACCACTTGGCGAGTGAAGCGTCATCGATAGTAGGGCGCGTCGAACTAGAATTTGGTTTCATCATATCAGCCGTATTGGTCATAACCTCGTGCAAACAATAGCTAAATGTGCGGGTCTCGTTCCAGTCGTAGGGTTGCCACGTCTGCCATTAATTGTGGTCGACGGCTGAGTGCAGTCGCCTGATTGGTTAATCTGGCCAGTACTCAATTTTGTAGTCAAATCCGAAACTCCATCCATTGGGTTTGACGTTGGCTGAGATTTGGCCGTGTCTTCAAACATCTCAGTGCGTGGTGGTCAGTGCGCACGATGCATCGGCGTCAGTCTACGTAGCATCGACACGTCTTGAATGCGTGCACGATCGCCAGCATCTCCTTTTCATGGACCACGCAGTTGAGCTCCGTTCCTCGCAGTTTTCTGGACATGTAGGCGACCGATTGCTCACCATAGCAGTGGTCTTGTACAACAACTGTGCCAATGGCTCCGTCTGATGCATCTATGGCTATGATGTAGTTGACCATTGGATGAGATAATCGTAGGGCTTGAGCTAAGGTTACTGCATTCGGCAAAGTAGTGAATGCTTCTTGTTTGCTATCTCCCCACCGCCACTCATTTTCTTTTTTAGTGAGGTCGGAGAGAGGCGCTGAGACGGGCACGTGGTCATGCACGAATTGCCATTAGCACTTGTAAAATCAGAGAACAACTTGAATTTCTCGAACGTTGGTCGATGTCGGCCAGCCTGCGATTGCTGCTACTTTTTTTGGATCCATGGTGATCCGTCGATCGTTGATGACGTGACCCAAAAAATCAATCGAACGACGACCAAAGTCGCATTTCGAGACTTTTTTGAAAAAATCTATCTTTGTAAAACTTTGAGAACTTTTTGGAGATGTCCATCGTACTCCTCAGGGGTGCGGCTGTAAACCAAAAAGTTGTGGAGGTACACCACGACAAAATGATCCAGGTACAGACAAAAAATGATATTTGTGCGGCCATACACGTAGTTGGGGTATTTGTAAGTCCAAACTCCATGATCGTGAACTTGAAATGCCTGTAGCGAGTTCGGAATGCCATTTTCTCGATGTCTGTGGCTGCCACGAGTACCTGGTTATAACCTATGCGTAAAATGATTAATGCTGAAAATTTGGGCCCCTGAGAGTCGGTCGAAAGTTTATCAGCTCGGGTAAGAGGGTAGCGATTCTTGATAGTAGCGTCGTTCAATGCCCGATAATCTATGCACATCTGCATCTTGCGAGCTTCCTTTTTTACGAATTGTAGTGGTGCGACATATGGTGACGTGCATGGGTAGATGAACCCCTTTATTGAGCATCTCGTGGAGCTGGTTTTTCAGCTCGGTCAGCTCGTGATCACTCATTGGATAGGCCCCACGGACGGTGGGTCTGCTGCTCGGCTTCAGTTCAGTGCGATGGTCAATGTCTCACTGAGGAGGTAAAGTATTTGGGAGCTTGTCGGGGAAGACGTTCGAAACTTTTGGATCAGGAGTGCGAACTCTTCGGGTACCATCGTGAACTTCGTCGAGGCCGACGAGGCTGATGAGGCCGATGATGAGTCAGCTGCTACTTCTTTCGCTTCTTTCATTGGCTCAAGGTGTATGAGCCACGCACGAGTCCCTTGCGAAACATAGTACTCGGCCACGTTGAGCGGTATCAGTCGCACCAATTGTCGCTTCTCGACTTCCACGGCTTCCTGTGCTCCTTCCATCTCTGCTGCTTCCGTTGTAGGCTTCCGTCCCGCACGCGGAAGTTGTCATTTGGTGCCTTCAATCTCCACATAGACGTCGCTGCTATACCAGTTGACCTACGGATTGTGCCGGTAGAAGAAATCTCATCCGAGGATGATTTTGTAATCACTCATTAGACAAGACCTCCAGAGCGTTACATCTCGTAGATCTCCCACTTGTGGCTATAGTGGTTATGTGAGTCTCCATATCTATAGTCTCCCATTAACAGTTTTTCCTTCAAACACCCCTGGTTTGGTTTGCAAACCCAGCTTGTGAAGTATGTCGTTGCTTACGAAACTATGTGAAGCTCCTCCATCCAATGGTGCTAGCACCGTTCTGCGACTTCCGCATCCTCAAGGCTGGACTTTTGACATTATCGTTGGTTGGTTGTCCTCATACCCTTCGTCGAACTTTGCGATCTCAGAAACCCTCTATGGCAATGTGGGCCGTTCAGATGGGCAATCCTTCAGCGTAGATTGCTCCTCAGGGACAAGAATTGCACCTTTTACTCTTGCCCTTTGCCGTTTCTAGACTCGTTTTTCAGTGACTTCCCACCCTTTTTGGCCTACTGTCTGCTTCAACAATTGCGAATGATGTGCCAACTTTTTGTAGTTGTAGCATGTTTGCATGTCTCTATGGTTGACATCGTCCACTTCCATCAGAGTCAAGGAGTCCGACGACTGGTTTTTTCCATTGGTACAACTATCGTGGTTAGGAGGTCACCAGCCGCAAGTTTCCTGGATGCGAGCATTTTCATCAGTGTTGTCAATCCTTTCTGCTACTACAATCATCCGCGGCTAGTCTTTTTGGATGCCAAAAATAGCGATCGCTCTCCGGATGTCTCGCTTGAGGCAGTTACTGTATTGAAAATAGAGTTCATCAAGGGCGATGTCTGCTCCGGCAATAATTGCACATAATCTTCCCGTATACTCCGTCACGCTAGACTGCTGAAGTAGACGCTGGAGCTTGTACCGTGCGTCAGACTTTTTGTTTAGTCGTCCAATTCATATAAGCATCACTCAGGAGAATTTGCTCTAGTCGGTTGGTGGCATGAGTGTGTCTTGCCACTGTCGGTTGATCTACTGCAAGGGTAGACAACCTGCAGTCGGTGATGTGAGACAAGCGCTGTGAGCCGTTGATGATGCGCCGCTGGTCTCTTGCTGCCGTTGGATGGTCTCTAGATCAGACCACCAACTTAACGCCGTGCAACAAAAAAGCGCGGCCACGAGGTCAATTTTCTTTTCATCGTCGTTGATCCCAGCAATGGTGAAGTACACCTCCAAAATCGTCAGCCACATCCAAACCCTTGGTCCTTTTGAGTTTGCAGGATCCAACGGTTTTGGTGGAGCCAGATGAATTATGCGTTTCATTGAGAGTTTGGGATTTCTCTCGACGAGCACCGCTTCACGTGCGCTTGCCTTGCGAAGAGCCTCCATCGCGACGTTGAGGTGTTGGAGTAGGTGGTTGTTGATTCCTTTGAGTATGGAGATCCTGTTTTCAAGTTCCTCGTTGATCCACGCCTGTCGTCGACTGCCACTTGTCGCCCCTGCTGCCGTTGTGGAGGTTGTCAGTTGGGACGGCTGGTTCATCGCCATTGGGTTCGCGACTAGATTGGTCTTCGAGGCTGCAGGAGTAGTTTGAGTTGCCACAAAGCCTGCCACACCAGTATTCAATGGCGCTTTGGTGTTCACGTGCATTGGCATGTTCTGATCCTCCATGGCCGAAGTCGTCATTAAAGACCCGCTACAGGCCATGGGTTGCGCTCGCTCACTTCATGTCGTAATCGCGAAGTGTGTAAATTTTTGACATGCGAGATGCGGTGACGGCTTGTGCGAGGTAGTCTTCTGGATGGGTGAAGTAGTCAGATGCCTCTCTATCAGTGCTCCACTCTGACACCGAGTGTTACGCCAAACGGAACGTAGATGGTGCATGGGTAGAAGTTGTGAGGCAAAACACGATTAGAATTTGGGGCACTTGAGTAGTTTGTGATTAGCTGTAAGTGTAATTTGATGACAAAGTGTCAAAATGATCGAACATGTATGTACAAGTGTCTGCGGAGAATTCGGGGGTCTTCAAGAATCAACGGTGAAGATGCGCGATGCATGTTTATAAATCTAGATTTGTTGAGATGCGTTGAGAAGTCGATCGAAAGGTTGTGACAGTTCTGTTTGTAGGTTTGCGAGAATGGTTGAAGGTGTTAGAAGGTTCAAGAATATCCACTGAGGGCAAGGTAGTTGGTCAGTTCACCCTCAGCCATTGAAGTGAATACCACGGTTCTTGTAGCGCGATGGGCTGTTTGTGTAGTAACAGAAATGCCCACTTGGAAAGGTTAGGGACTCGTGTACCTCTCGTACGTAACAACGTAGATGGTGGACAGGGAGAAATTACAAGGCACAACAAGATTGAGAATTTGGGGTACTTTATATTTTTAAGTTTAGTGGTATGGGTAATTCAATGACAAAGTCAAAATGATCAAACAAATACATGAAAGTGTTGAGTTACACATGAGACATAGTTGGGTTCGTTGGGTCGATTGTCGAGCGATGCGTGCGGATTCAAGTTGTAATTTGTCAGATTGAGAAGCTCCTCCGAGGAATCAGGGGGGCTTCAAAGATCAACGGCAAATATGCAAGATGCATCTTTGTAAATAGAGATTTTCTTGATACATTGAGAAGTCGTCAGAAAGGTCGTAGCACTTCTGTCATCCATTCTCGGAAGTGGTCAAAGTTGTCACAAAGTACAAGAAGGTTCGCTGAAGGATGAGGGCAGTTGGCCGAGTTGCCCTCGACCATCGGAGCGAGAGTCAAGGTCTTGACGCGCTGCCAGTTATTCGTGTAATGAAAAAAATGCCCACTCGGAAGATTAGGGACCGGTGTACGTCTGGCATGTAACTCTTCCCCCCTTCTTAGCTGCAACATCCCGGCGCGCGTAGAGAAGTGGCCCAGTGACGACGGTGATATCCATCGATCACGTGATCGATGTCTAGGAGGTTGCGTAGGGTTCCCACGTTTTATGATCGACATCGTAGCCCCGGTACTTAATAAGTTGTTTCATTGTTTTGCCATGTAGTTTATGGCCGAGGATGTCCTCCATGACGTACTCTATGTCCTTGTCCACTTTTATATGAGGGGGAGGTACATCCTTGCCGAGCAAGTTCTATGCACGATCTTGGTAGTGTTTGAGTCTATTGGTATGGAACACTAGATGAACTTGCATAGGGTCGGGGGTTTGAGTTGTGCAACCACAATGGTTTTCATGCGCTCGACCTCAAAGGGTCCCAACCATCAGAGTTTGAGCTTCAAACAGTTGGCCACGCAAAGTTTGATGTTGGCCGAACTGAGAAGGACTTGGACGCGAGCGGCAAAGACATCGTCGCTGCGATGTGGGTCAGCGTCTCATTTCATCGCCGCTTGTGTCTTTGTGAGTCACCGTCGTATTTCATCCGAGGTGGTGGAGAAGTGGCGGAGTTGAACATCCAGTGCGGGAATGTTGCTCTGGCTGTGTAGTCCAGGAGGTGTGGTGGGAAGTTTTCCGTATACCACTTTGAACAAAGTCTTACCTGTTGCGGTGGAGATTGCTGACTTGTATGTGATTTTGGAGGTCGGGAGGTTTTGTGCCTAATCCGTCCCATGAGTTTTGCATTATCTTCTGAGAAGTTTTTCGAGCGTCTGATGGGCATGCTCGGTCTCACTGTTGGTTTGAGGATAGAACGCCGTTGAAAGAGGGATCCAACTGCCAGAGCGAGTCATCAGTTTGTGCTAGGAATGCCTGGGGAATACACTGTCCCTGTCCCTCATGATGGCCCTCAACACACCATGTAGCTACACAATCTTAGTTAAGAATAGCCGTGATGTTCCCTTGGTGGTGACGGTGGTCGTTGTCGGAATAAAGTGAGACATTTTACAAAATCTGTCGACAACCTCGAGGATTGCATCATATCCCTTGGGTGTGACTGTTAATCCACTAACGAAGAGCATGGAGATGTTGGTCCATGGTTCCATGGGAATGGGGAGGGACTACAGAAGTTTGGGTGGTCGAATGCGATTTAATTGTTGTCGCTGACACGTGTCGTAGGATTTGTAAAAGTTGGCCACGTTGGATTGCATCCTGTCCCACCAGTATTGTTTCCCCACCTTCTTCAGCATCTTGTCTACTCAGAATTATCTGCGTGGAACGGTGTCGTGGCACTCTTCAAGAAGCATGCGGCGAAGTCCATTGTTTGGGGAAAGGACCACCTGGTGAGTAAATTGTTGTTGCCAATAGGGTGCATCTTGCCAGAATTTTGCCTTGTTGTATCCTCCATACTGATCGTAGCCTTGTGTAAACAACTATTTGAGATACGGATCCCGCTGCAACTCTACCGTTGCTGCCTCGGCCATTAGATCTGGTCCACAGCTGAGCACCTCTGCTGGGTTAGTTTTACCTGGCTTGTACTCAATATCGTAGTCAAGCCCAGATTGGAGGAACTCCATCCATCGGGTTTGATGTCGACTGAGGTTTGAATGCGTCTTTAAAGCTTTCAGCGCATGATGGTCGGTGCGTGTGATGCATCTGCGGCATTCAAGATAGCATTGACATGTCTTGAATCCATGTACGAATGCAAGCGTCTCTTTCTCGTGTACGTTGTAGTTGATTTCCGGTCCCCGCAATTTTTGTGACATGCATGCGACCGGTTGTTCTCCGTTGCCATGGTCTTATAGGAGGACGGCGCCGGTGGCTCGATGTGAGGCGTTCATAGCCATGACGTAGTCGACTATTGAATTGGCTAATCATAGGGCTGGCATTGAGTTCAGAGTATTCCATAAAGTAGTGAACGCTCCTCTTGGCTTTCTCCCCATTGCCACTCATTTTCCTTTTGAGTAAGTGGAGAGAGGTGCTCACACTCAAGCGTAATCCCGTAGGAATTTCTTGTAGTAATTGGCAAAGCCGAGAAAAATGTGAACGTCTCAAACGTTGGTTGGCATTAGCCAATAAGTGACTACTGCCACTTCTTTTTGGATCCATGATGATCCGTCTGCCGTTCATGAAGTGACCCCAAAACTCGATCGAAAGTCGCAATTCGATAGTTTTCCAACAATTTCTCACTTTGTAAGCCTTCAAGAACGTATCAAAAAATTCCATCGTGCTCCTCTTAGGTGCAGCTATACACCAAGGTGTCATCAAGGTACACTACGACAAAATAGTCAAGGAATGGATGGAAAATGTTGTTCATTGCCACCATAAATGTTGATGGGGAATTTGTGAGTGCAAACGGCATGACCGTGAACTCGAAACACTTGTAACAGTTTCAGAATGCCATCTTCTTGATGTCAGCATCTGCCACATGGATCTGGTGATCGCCGCTGCGTAGGTCGATTTTGGTGCAAATTCAACCCCTTGAAGTTGGTCAAAACGTTCTTCGGCTCGGGAAGAGGATAGCGGTTCTTGACGGTAGTGTCATTCAACACTGGGTAGTCCACACACATCCACATTTTGCCAGTTTTATTTTCCACAAAGAGCACAGGTGCGGCGTATGGTGACGTGGTTGGACGGATGAACCCTTCACTGAGCATCTCATTCAGCACGTTTTTCAGCTCGGGAAGCTTGTGGTCGCTCATCCGATAGCCCCCTTGAACTGTGGATTGAATGCCTGGTTTCATCTCGAAGGGATGGTCGATGTCGCATTGAGGTGGTAGGATTTGTGTATTCTCTCCTATACATATTGTTCACTCCATGGTGGCCATGAGTGTGTAGGGCATGATGACTCAAAGAGTGGAGGTGGCGCATAGGGATCGCATGCACCACCAACAGGCAGTCGATTCTCTTGATGCCTTCTCTCGGCGTGCTCACTTCCCTCCTGCCAGTATCATCCTAGCATCATCTGGCCATTACTTGATTGGGCATTGCCCAAACCTCAACTTGTTGCTAAAACAACAAGCTTGACCTAGCTTAGTCCTTACTGTGAACTTTGGTTGACTTTGGGCTGACATATTTTAGGTCCAAAGACAGAATCAAGAATGTGTGTCTGCTTTGAGAGATCAAGAGGCTTTTTCCCTCGTAGTTTGACGAGTCCCGGCGAGCTTCTCTTGCCGGCCAATGGGTGAGCTTGAGTAGCGAGATTCACCTTGTAGGCTAATCTCTCCCTCTGACACAAAAGCATGGCGGCGTCCATGGCTGTCGCAACTAAGCCAAGTGTAATTTCTTCATTTGTGCATGGTTTTGAGAGAGACCAGTCCCAATGAATTAGCGTCGATCTTCTAATGGTATCAGAGCTCTGATTGCAGGGAGTGGGGACAGCTGGCCTGAGAAAGGGAAAATCGTGGGGCGGCCACCCATAGGGTGCTGGAAGTTTGTGGCGGCTCCTGTAGCCACAGAAGTAGGCCGTGGCCGTCCACCGCCACTGCGCTAGGCTGCCAGACCATCCTAGGGTCATGGCACAGCAATAGAGGCACGTTGAAAGAGCCTTAGAGGGCAAGGCCTGTCGAGGCATCCCACCAAGAGACCCGTTCGCGGACGGGGATGGTCTAAGGACGTCCAGAGGGGGCAATAGGGAATTTGCAGCCGCCTGAGCAGTCCAAGTTTATAAGCAACTCGTACAAAGCAGCTGTGAAGTGGGCATTGTGCTTGTCTCCCCTTGTATTCCCAACCCAAGGCGGACTGAGCAACGGTGAAGGGGAAGAGGGTTGCCTCCAGTCCTGCCAACACCATAGTTCAGGACTCAACCCTGCTCTCGTCATGAGTGCCACCGGATCGGCGCCAGGAGGCAATCCCGCCGGTTCGGTGCTGGGAGGCAATCCCTTGCACGGCGCTAACCAACCTGCTTGAAGCCGGCCGGCGGACCAACCTGCCAACACATCCTTTACAGTCATGTGGGACAACCTCACAAAGGTGATGTCGCAAAAGGATGTGACGCCGCCACCCCTAGGTACACGAAGTTGCTTGCGTGGAAAGAAATTTTCCTAGATTGGGTGGTGGGAATTAGCTTGGAAGAGTGTTATTTCTCACCACCACCCGACGGCGTTGAGCGTGTCCTCATCTTTGCCTACAACGCCCTTGTTTGAGCCCTTTTTGATGAACAGGCATACGCAGTCTCCCATCTATGCCTTGGCGGAACTCCAAAGTCTACTGCTGCCGGTCACACTTGACCTGAAGGCCAAGGTAGTAACTCAGCTCTCCCATGTCTTTCATGTGAAACCTGGCAGCAAGGGACTGATTCACATCGTCCAAAAGATACTCAGAGGCAGATGCAATGAGCAGATGATCAACATAGAGCAAGATGATGAACTGGCTTGCCTCTTGTGCCCATAGATTGCATGGTCGGCTTCACGGTGCACAAAACCAAGCCCAGCCAGCTGCTCATCAATCTTGTGGTAACATGCTAGCAGTGCTTGCTTCAGGCTGTAGAGGGCCTTCACAAGCTTGCAGATAAAATCCCCCTTTCCATCCACCATATACCCTTTTGTCTGCTCCATGTACACATCCTCCTTAAGGTCACAATTCAGAAACGTACACGTCACATCCATTTGGTACATCTCCCAGTCTATAGCAGTAATAAGAGCGAGGATAGCTCGAATGGATAGGAACTTTGTGACAGGTGCAAATGTCTCATTGTAATCCACACCCTCATTCTGTACATACCCCTTTGCAACTAGACGTGCTTTGTACCTGAGCACCTTACCATCTGCACCACGCTTGCGCCTGAAGATCCAACGACAGCCAATCACCCGGCTGCCATGTGGAGTTTCCTCGAGGGTCCACGTGCCGTTCTCCATGAGCGCACCATACTTCTCATCCGTTGCGACATGCCAATCTGTTGCGTCAGTGTTGCACATCGCTTGAGTGAAGGTGGCTGGATCATCGGTGACGGTGAGGAAGAGGAGCTCGAGGTCCGATGACTCCATTGGTGGTGGAACGATTGATCACTCCTCTTGTTGTATCTACTTCTTTGCAAGCCTCTTGGACCGCCGTAGCTGCTCCTCAGTGTCCTTTGCACCTTTGTTGAGGCATGCAGACCATTGTGGCAGTTGTTATGCATTACTTTGCTTTTCCTCTTTGTCAGACCCGGCTGCTGGCTCCTTCTCCCTCTCAGCTTCATCCACCACCTTGTTCATGCCACTATCACCGCCATGTTTTGCACCACCCTCTTCTGCTATGGGTTCTACTCTCACCTATGGTACAAATGCGGGAGCAAGTGGAATTGCAGATGTAATAATCCAAGCTCGCCCTTCACGTCCTCTTGAAATACCACGTCATGATTGCGGATGATCTTCCGAGCAGCGAGGTTAGAGAGGCGGTATCCCATGGTGTCGTAGCCGAGGAAGGTGGCCTTCACCGACTTTGCGTCGAGGTTGTTGCGGCTGCCGGTAGCCACGAGCACAAGTACGCCAGACCCAAAGACTTTCACATGCATCTCTGTTGCATTGCGTCCCGTCCACGCCTCTTCCGGTGTCCTCAGCAACACAATGCGCGTGGGACTCCGGTTTTTCAGGTACACGGTAGTGTTGACCATTATTGTCCAAAAGGTTGACGGGAGCTTCGCATCTTGGAGCATGCTACAAACACGTTCCATGTGCATGCAGTTCATGCGTTCAGTCATGCCATTTGGCTGTGGTGTTCGAGATGGATGACCTCGTGCCTGATCCCGCGATGCTTGAGGTAGGTGCAGAAGTCATTGGAGAGCTACTCTCCTCCACTGTCGATGAAAAGCACTTTCAACCGCCTGCTAGTCTCATTCTATCCAGCAGCAATCAACACCTTGAAAGCATGAAAACACTCATCCTTTCTAGCTAGGAAGGACACCCACATCTTCCCCAACTTGTCATCAATGAATGTGACAAAGTATAACTTGCCAGACAAGGACTGAGATGGCATGGGACCCCAAAAATCAGAGTGAATGAGTGAGAGAAGCTCAGCAGCCCCCATCCCTTCCTTGGAGAAAGGAGCGCGGGTTTGCTTCCCTTCAATGTAGCTCTCACAAGCCGATGCACCAGGCTGCTTCACCCCCTTAAGCTCCAAGCTGCGGACCATCTATTGCATGGAGATGATGGCGCCAAAGCCGAGGTGACCAGGCCGGCGGTACCACAGGCTGATGTCATGTTTTCCCTTCCTCACTGCCAACTAAGCCTGATACCCTTTTTTCTGGGATCGCGAGAGAGACTCGCGAGGCCGAGACCGGACTCGGACTCGCGAGTCCGATTCTGTCCTTGCGAATCGTCTCGGACTCGGACCCCCTTCATTGCTGGGACTCGCGAGTCCGCATCGCGATCCCCGGGGGGGGGGAGGGGGGGGAGGGGGGTGGGTGGGGCGGGGGGGGGGCCTAAAAAATATTGGAGGTCCGGATCGACCACTCCGAGGCCATTTCCTTCACCTCGACATTGACCCTACCTCAAGGGAGCTCGTCGCTTCTCTCGCTGCCGATAGCGAGAGCGGCGACGAGTCTCTCACTCGCTGCCAACTGCGAGAGCGGCGACGAGTCTCTCACTCGCTGCCGACAGCGAGAGAGAGCTCTCGCTGTGCCTTGGCTCTCTCGCTACCGACAACGAGAGAGCTCTTCGGCTCTCTCTCGCTGCCGACAGCGAGAGAGCTCGCCTCTCAGGCACGTCGCCATGGCGTCACAGACGATTGGCCCGGGAAGTGGAGCTTTGACACCGGCAGCACCCGCAGCCACTGCCGCTGCCGCACCTGCTGCTACTCCCGCTGGCGCTGAAGCGTCCACAGCAGCTGCCACTGGCGCTACCTCCGCTGTTGCTCCTGTGGTTAAGCCAGACCGACGCAAGCAAAAGCAGAACCCCTCTGTAGTGTGGCAGGTTTTCACCGTGGTCTTCATCGAAGGGGAACACTGCGCGCGCTGCAACCTATGTCCTCCCAGTGGGGGGACTAAGTGGACATACACGTTCGGCGACGGACAGACGTCGGGGATGTGGAAGCATCTCCGCAAGATGCACGAGGCCAAGTGGAAGGAGCTGAAGTCCTTGGAGGCGACGCAGAAGCTGCTGGCTGCAACGATTGGTGCCGCTGAAGCTACAGCCACGATTGACGGCTCCAACTCGCTGCTGGCAAGGGGAGTGTCGGGTGTGGGAGTGGCATTCAACAAAAAATATTTCCAGATGTGTGTGTGGAAGCATGTGGTGGACAAGATGATCAGCTTTGCGTCCATCGAGTCGCTGTGGCTGAAGGGTGCATTTCTGCACTGCAACCCCTTTGCCGTGCTGCCTGGCCGCCTCACTCTTGGCAAGCAGATTCGGCTAGGTGCTGCTGCTTTCCGTCGTCGCCTTGCAAAAATGTTTCAGTCGGTGCACTCCGGTGTGTCGTTCACAACGGACGGGTGGCAGTCGGACGCCAACGTGAAGTACCTAGGCGTCACTGTCCACTGGATTGAGGCATGGCAGATGCAGAGTGTAGCCCTGGCATTTCCCCACGTGTCCGATGCAGCCACGGCCAAGAATGTGTACGGCCTGTTCAGTGGGGTGGTGAGGGACTGGGGTCTGTGGGAGAAGTTCTATGCACTGAACGTTGACAACGACACTGTCAATGACTCCATGGTTGACAACTACATCCTCATGAACCACCCCACCTTCTCCAAAGACGGCCACATTCGCTGCATGGGGCACAACATGAACATTGCTGTGCAGGATCTGCTGAAGAGTGACAACCTACGGGCACACCTTGCAACAGCGCGCGACATCGTCAACTTTGTTGTGAAGTCCGCCAAGCGTGAGGAGAGCCTCATGGCAACGGCGGCCGAGTGCGGCGTCACGTACCTGTCTCTGCATGCTGACACCCCAACGCGGTGGAACTCCACCCTCGACATGTGCCACAGGGTGGTGCACCTCAAGGAGCCGCTGGACATCTGGCTGAAGGCGAAGGCGCCGCAGCTGCTACCGTCGGAGGCTGGTTGGGAGCTGATGGGCCTCGTGGTGGCGGTCCTGAAGCCGTTCAAGGCCTTCACCGACGACATCAGCGGCCAGGCATACCCAACCATCAGCCTGGTGCTCCCCTTCTTCAGCTTGCTGCTCGCCAAGATCCACGCGTGGCTGGTGAAGGCTGGAACCGCGGAGAAGAAGCAGAAGAACAGGGCGCTGCTGGACACGACTGACCAGCTTTTGCTGGAGCTGACGGACGGCTTCAAAGCAGTTCAAGACAAGGTGGGAAGGTCCAGGCTGTGGGGGGGGAGGGGGGGGGGCTGCACCATGCAAATGTATTTACATTGTGTTGTGAGCAGGTTTGGATGCAAACTGCAGTGCACATAGTTGCATTGTGTGCAATGCAAACAGGAGGAGGGAGGGGGAAGGGAGGGGGGGGGGGGACTGCACCATGCAAATTTATTTACATTGTGTTGTGTGCATATTTGGATGCAAAATGCAGTGCACACAGTTGCATTGTGTACTATGCAAACAGGAGGAGGGAGGGGGAAGGGAGGGGGGGGGGGGACTGTGTTGTTCTTCTATGCCCCATGGCCACTGCTATGGGTTGACGGACAGGTTGGGCATGCAGTGCTCCCTTGGAGTAAGTCCCCCAAACCTTGTTCGTGGTACAAGTCCAAGCGAGACACCAGAAGTGTAGCGCAACGGATAGCATGTTGGACTTAGGGACAACAGGTCCTGCGATCGAGCCTTGATGTGCGCAGGAGGTTTTTTGACCTTCTACCACATGGGAAGTTTCTTAGACATTTCTCCATGCATGAGGAGAGTGCGCCACTTGGCGGTCAGTGGATGCGCCAATTGGCGGACTGGTGAGGTGGTTTGGAGTGACCACCCCAAAAGTGTCACTGCCCACACACCTTAGAAGCCAGGCCTAGGACTATATGTACCAGGCTCATTCCTCATTCTAATTACACAATCTGGCCTTAGATGCTCCTCACAGAGTTGTCCAACTAAGGAACAGTATAAAGAAGACACTGGTTGGTCTAAGCCCCAGGAGTTAGTCTTTGACTAGCACCTCGCGCGAAAGTGACCAAGTGTTAAGTGGACACAGTTGCTAGCAAGTGATTGCCTAGGAACTGCTCAGTGTGGAACCGTGATCCTGAGGGTGATATCTTCTCCTAGCTGAAATGCTAGGAGCGGACGGCAGGTGCTATTGTGTCGGCCCTGTTTTCTAGTCCGTTTGCCTCAGGCCGGTTGACAAAGGGTTATGGGCCCACACTGACCAGTTGTAAGGCACGCTTCGCTCAACTCTGGTACGCTCTCTCCAGGTGC
>SZWC01026823.1:10073-23661 GCA_023375785.1 Penium margaritaceum
AGAGAGAGAGAGAGAGAGAGAGAGAGAGAGAGAGAGCAAGTGATGCGATGGACACCACAAATAGAAGCTCGCATTTCAGACCAAGGATTATAGTAGTCAATGATGTGTGGCGGGTTTTTTAGCTCACATGGTGAAACGAGCCCCATCAATACATCATGCGCAATGTGCTCACGGATAAAGCAGAGATCGGTTGCTAACCCAAACATGAAACTGTGAACAATACAAGGATGCCAAAACTGTTCCACATCACGCTAAATTGAGTGTACGCATGCATTTAAAGCTGCAGGCATTCAACGAATCTGACCGATGTAAAAACCTCAAAAAACGTTTCTTGCAAGGCCATTGTGTAACGGATGTGATCCGTTTTGCGACTAACTTCTGAACCCAAAACATAAGCCCTCAGAATGTGTAGTCCAAGGAGAGTAGGCGAATGGTCGCCTCAGCCCTTCTGGCTGAGACGAAGCACGCCACAAATAGACGTAGTCGTCATAGGGGATTTTTGTAGACATGCAACCTAAAACCCTATCATTCCACGTGGCACATCCACGTGGGAACAGGAACCTAGCGGCCAACTAGAGGGGAGGAGGAGTGACGCGATGGATCTTCCATCGCGGCACTCCTCTTGCCTTAAATCCGGCCTATGGACCGAATCCAGGCTAGAGTCGAACTAGAATCTAGCCCGAGATTGTTTTTCGGACCTCAACTCGTCGAGACATGGGTCTCGAGCCCCCGAAACCCAGGAACTATGTTTAAACGCCATTTTTTATCCTCAAAATGGCTCGTACGCTACACATTGGCATAATCCTCAAGCTACACAAATGGAAGAAGCAATATCAGCCGAGTGAAGAACGAGCTCCGCCTGAATGAGTGAACAACTGCTTCCAGGCGCCATTCGTCATGTGTTGTAGCCATGTTGGTTCACTCTCCTACAAATGTGTGTGTGTGTGTGTGTGTGTGTGTGTGTGTGTGTGTGTGTGTGTGTGTGTGTGTGTGTATGTATGTATTTGGCGGCCAATGGAGAGTGGTGGGTTCACTAGCATGTCAGGAAATTGACACCAACACCAAGACCCCCTCTGACCCGCAGATGGAAAACTTTAAACGCAACAGAAAAGGAAATGAACATGGAAGGGCTGCAGGAGGAGGACAAAGATTTGGCAAGATCAGTCAGGTGCAGGAAGTGCACGATTCAGGCCAACAGCAGGAACTGCAAACTTGAATGTGCTCGAGCTGAGTGATTTGACCATGTGCCCACCCAGACGACCTTCACAACACTAGCAGCAAACACACATGAACAAACTGGTGCTGAACGTTGATATGTTTGGTGCGTTCGTGATGCATGCTGCGATTTTCAACTATGGCCTTTGTGCTTTGGTTGTCGTGAAATCGTTCAAAAGGGTGCAAGGCAATAGGATTGAGAGTACACGAAAGCATGAAAGATCCCACGTGGCAAGAGCACCATATCTAGAAAATTTCAAACAATAAGCAAGAAGTGATAGTGTATAGGGAGAGAGCAAACCAAACGAGCACCGGTGAGAGTGCACCTCACTAGTGCATCAGACGCAAGAAGGCCATGACTCCACCCATGGGTGGAGTCCGATGAAGAATTTCATACCAAGTGCGGCTACTCACTGCATGTGTGTGTGCGCGCATGCGTGCGCACATGTGTTCGTGCATTCGTGTGCATGCGCATGCGCGTGCGCGCGTACAGAATCATCTGGCATGGTGACCCCCTAAGGATCAGCATCCAGGAAGAATAATGCAACTCCTGCAAAACCCACATGCATGTTTGGAAAACAGACCAAGGCATCCTAAAGTGTCTGAGGTCATGCTTCCACGATGAGAAATACCACGAGGGTAACGGAAATGCCAAAAACAAAGTACGGGCATGGGCCGAGTTTTTAGCGCGTACAGTTGCAAACTGGAGGCACAAGGTCCATCATTGATGAACTTGGTATTGCAAGGCATATCTCCAGTTGCACTCATACTTCTCAGTCTCCCGCACATGAGTGTGTGCATGTGGTGCAGGACAAGAGGACATCTCATTACAGAATGACCAGCAACTTTATCATTCTCCTATTTCCCGCAGTCATAGAAACCACATGCCACAAGAGCAAGAGAGAGAGAGATAGAGAGAGAGGGAGAGAGAGAGAGAGAGAGAGAGAGAGAGAGAAATGAGGCACAGGGCAGCAAGAAACAGAGAATATTGTGTAACAAGGGTCAACCGGGATCCTTCGGATGCGCAAGACCAGAAGCATGTACAATGNCGTACATGAGTGTGTGCATGTGGTTCAGGACAAGAGGACATCTCATTACAGAATGACCAGCAACTTTATCATTCTCCTATTTCCCGCAGTCATAGAAACCACATGCCACAAGAGCAAGAGAGAGAGAGATAGAGAGAGAGGGAGAGAGAGAGAGAGAGAGAGAGAGAGAGAGAGAGAGAGAAATGAGGCACAGGGCAGCAAGAAACAGAGAATATTGTGTAACAAGGGTCAACCGGGATCCTTCGGATGCGCAAGACCAGAAGCATGTACAATGTATTTGAACTCGCCTCTACTGAGTTCCTTCGTGAGGAAGTCAGCCCGCTGTGACGCGTGTTCACCCAAACGACCCGGAAAAAACTGGTAGCAATGCACTTACGTACAAATTGATCCTTTACATGATGTGCTTAGTGAATGAATCATTTGTAGAAATGGATTTTGTGCTTCGGTTGTCATTGCGCTGCATGATGCAGCCAATGGGTGCACACAACTGCTGAAGAAGGCGACACAACCAGACAACTTTGGATATACCTGAGTCGAATGCAACGTACTCAGCCTCGCTCACACTCCATGCAACGTACCCTTGTTTTCCACTTTTCCAGGAGATGGGAATGCCTCCAATGAAGACGAAGAAGTCCAACTTCGTATGTGTCATGTGGAAAGTCTTTGTGGTGAAACAATGGATAATGACTGAGGGTTGTGCTCTCAAGTACAACCCTATGCGTGCTGTAGAGACCACATATCATACAACACGAAGTGCGGCTTTAAGGTGACGCTCCATCGGGCACTGACGTAGCTAAGACAGGAAGTTGACTGATCCTATCTGCATGAGTGGCGGTAACCAGGTACATCACTGAGCCAAAGACACATAGAAAACTGGTGGCATCAGCCTCCTACCCTAGTTTAGAGGCACCTAGTGAGTTGAGCAATGAATTTCCTCTTGGAGTCTTGTTTTCAAGGCCGTGGGAACTGCAGAGAGCAAGGACAAAAAGCACTCCCCAGAAAACGCAAAACATGCAGCCTGGTGGACATGCAGTGTCCTACACTGACGGCCACTCTCAAGCTCCATGCTAAAGAAAACACAAGCTGGACAATGATCCCTCATCTTGTATGCAGATTGCAGAAGACCCTTGACAGAAAGGATAGCTGCGGGGCAGGGGGATGCAATGAGGAGATTACCGACATAGACAAGGATGGCCATGAGAGGGGCAGAGGGTTGTACTGAGGAACAGAGGTGGATCAACTGCTATCCGGTGAAATCCGCCCTTCTTCAGAGTGGAGTTTATCTCCTGGTTCCAGCAGCATGGTGACTGCTTGAGGTCATTAAGGGCCTTGCGAAGACAACACACTTTCTTGGTGCCATTTGTGAAAGCAAGTGTTCGGATGATGTAAAATCTGTTGTCAAGCCTACTGTGACGGAAGGTATTGTTGACATCTATCTGTTCTAGATCCCATTTGTGCTGGCCCGCCAGACTGAGGAGGGCACGAGTAGCTGTCTAGCGCCTGAGTGGAGTAACGTTCTTATCAAAGGCGACCCCAGTGATCTGTGAGAGCCTTTTGGCCGTGAGTCTACCCTTGTATCATCCGACTGAGCTGTCGAGATTCAGCTTTTGGCGGTATACCCACTCGGCAAAGTCCGCCTTTTGACCTGGTGGGAGATCCACCATTTCTTACATCCATTTTTGGTCAGGTTGTCGAACTCCTCCTACATTCTTTTATCCCATAAAGAGGATTTGGGAACATCTCATGCCTCACGGATCGTAGTAGGCTCAAGAGGCAATGGAGAGAGCAGAGTAGTGGCAGATCGGCAAGCAACAAAGCATGAGACAGGCATGTTAAGAGCATGGTAGAACTCATGCTCAATGAGGGAGTATCCCAGGTTAGTGCTAGGATGAATGAAAGGCACAGTAGGTTAAGAGGAGGCTGCCGCAGTGAGACCAAGAGCTTGTGATTCAGGCTCCCCAGAAGCTGTGAAAATGTGGGGAGCAGTAGGGACCTGCCCAGTTAAGTAGGGCGAGGAACTGAGACCAAGATCACCAGAGGTGGAACCCTGTGAGGGGGTTTCCGGGCGGCTGGTTTTAAAAGGGGAGAGCACGCAAGCGCCAACCTAGATGATACAGGGACAGAGTGGATTCCAGAGTGGTAACCAGCAAAGAGGACTGCACAGGGCCAGTCACCAGAGACCCAGGCAGGAGAGGAGAGGACGTAGGTGACAAGGTAGACAGTAAGGAGGAAGATGCAAGGGACATGACAACTGGCTACTCAGGAGGTCTCGAGAATGAGGTGGCAGGTGTTGGGAGGAGTGGCTGAGAAGAAGGATTGTGGGGGGATACAGGAGGTGTGACAGAAGTAACTTAAAGGAATGAAGGTCTACACCTTAGTGGGTTGGCCCAGCATGGCCCGATTCGAGGATAAACCTGGCATTGAGCCTTTCCTAAATGGAGAGAGCAAGGCAAGACAGGATAGAGAGGCAAGACAGGGAATCTTGAACACATCCTCAAAGAATAGAGCATTGAAAACTCAATGGCGTGATGAATGGTAGGTTCCCAGAAGTGCCAAGCCTTGAAGAAAACCGATACACCAAGAAAGATGTAGAGATGGCCATGAGGAGACAATTTACACTCATAATGGTCATTGTGAAGCCAAGCATTGGCATCAGAGTCCCAGACACAAGCAAGAAACATGTATGTATGAAGACCAGTCCAATATGAAAGAGAGGAACAGGACAAGGGCGAAGGTCATGAGGAACGCGATTTTATGCCCAGACAATGTAGGACATGGCCTCAAAGGCAAAGAGGGAAGACTGACCTGAGGCGGAAGATGAGAATGGACACCGTCAACAACCGTGTATCTCCAACGTTTAGACAAACCATTTTCTTGGGGTGAGTACGGAGCCGAGGGCTCCATGTGCACACCACAAGACCCAAAGAAGTTGGAAGAGGGGTCAAAGTACTCCCCGCAGCAGTTGCACTAGAAGACATGGAGGATTCTCTGATGAGCCTGCTCAGCTTGAGGAAGCCATGATTCAAGGGCGTCAGTGATGTAGCTTTTGTAGCAAAGAGAACAAACCCAGGAAGAATAAGAAAAGTCATCAGTCAAGCACAACACATTGTGACCCTCGCGTAGAGAAATCCCCGAGGTACCGGCTGTATGATGTCAGCATGCACAAGATTAAGAGGATGCATTATGCTGCACTTTGTTGTACAGATAGGGGAGCCATGCATTTTTCCTTGAGGCAGCCAGCAAACAGGATGGAGAGAATGTTGCTGAGTTAAGGCCATTAGAAGGCTGGGTACAAAGCATGCGAGGAAGGGCTGTTGTATGAATGTGGTAGAGGCGGTGATACAAGAGGCACATGTGGTCAGAGGTAAAAGAAGGGATGATGTGAACCACAATGGATACACTGGAGAAGGAGGACAAAGAAACATGAAACAAACGATCACAATGAAGCCCACCCGACCAGAATAACATATCGAGGCTGTACCAATGCCACGGCTGGACACGAATTCCATGCCCTGATCATTTAGGGTGGTTCCACACAGCAGGCTAACCTTCAAGTCAGGCATGTAACAAGCGCCAAGCAAGGACAAGTCCCCACTAGGATCGACAAAGTGGACAATTCCAACACCCTGGACAGGAAGAAGCTGTCCAGAGCTAGTACGAATAAAGAAAACTGAGTCGAAAGGACCAAGATACACAAACAAAGAGTGACAAGAATTCATGTGGTGGGTAGTCCCAGATCAAAGATCCTGAAGCCACCTGACACAAGATTAGAGGGGAGCACAAGGCAGATGACCGCAATGCCACAAGGTCAAACAAGAGAAGAGGAAGACCCATCAAGGTGACGAGTGCGAATTTCAGTCCTCAATCCATGGTCGACCATCAGGCACAAACCCCTGAATGGCCCCAGAATACGCACCATGAAGGGCTTCATCCATTTCATGAACAATGGTACGAGAAATGCCCATCGCATCCTCACCTCCCGAGTCACAGAGGCAATGGAGCTTAGTGAAGTTATGCTCCAGAGCATGCTCGTCCTCACGGAGAGTATTGAGACGATGCTTACCGGGCCATGAATCATAGAAACGTCCTCCATCAGGAGACGAGGTATGCTCAATGTAGTGATTGGAGAGCAGCCCATAGAAGGAGTGACCACTAGCATGAGTCACCCAGCCCCAAGAGAGAGCCGAAGAGGAAGGCTGTTTTTTTGGGGACCAGCATCGCAGCTGTAGGCGAAATCAGGTGATGAGGAATATGAGGAGGATGGAGAGGCCAGCTTGGTGGTGGCGGTGGCAGCTGCAGAACTGTGGATGCCAGTTCGGGCACGCAGTGGCCGAGGAAAGGCGTGCGTCATTAGGGGAGGCTGACCACATGAGGATGGAATGCCCCAAGGCACCACGATTCCAGCAAGTGACAACACCAGCACAGATTAAGTGTCAGTTGCACCCCCCCCCCTCCTCCCCTCCCTCGGCCTTTCCCTTTATCCCTGTTGCATCCCTAGCTACTGCCATGACCGATGTCATGGGTGGAGTGTGCAGCATCAGTGGAGGGCGTGGAGAAGGCAGGAGCTAAGGAAGTGGTTGCAGAGGCAGCAGTGCACAAAGTAGTAACAGCTACGAAGGAAGCGATGATTGTTTTGTTTTCAAGGCTAATCCACCTGTTTGTAGGACGGGCAGATGTGAACTTGTCGAGGGCACCAAAGCCAGGAGGGGAATAAGATGGGACAGGCTTGGATCCATGATCCCCCAAGCCGTTGGCGATGTTCAGTCGACAAGTCGAAAGTCAGAATTCGTGCCTTCCTGGTACAAGTCAACAAGTTGCTTTTCAAACCCAAGTCAGTTTCTTCATGTTCACCCATGGAAGCCTTTGTCTCATGAGAATTCATAGACTTAATGCCTAAAACATGTCAATCTGGTTTTCTGGATGTCACCAATCATTGCACAAAACATGTAAGTTTCACGACTAAGTTTGGACATGGCAGTCCAGAACAAAGTCTAGAAGCAATTTCACAGTCATTGTTACTCATTGTCACATTCTCTCATGTTCCCTAAAGTCTGAAGCAGATTCTCTCCCACTTGCAGTAGAATGTCATGCGTAGGAAAAGATGAACAAGGGTAAATCAAGGGTCACTTTGTACAACTGGAAACACCAATGGAAAAGGCATGGCATGTCTGATTCCTATGCTTTCCTGTTTTCTTCTTTGGGCGACCTGTGCATGGCATGTCATGGAATGTCTGTGGCAACGACAAAATTCAATGCAACTGCAGCATATGCCACAGCAGAAGAGGGTGCCATAGATGCGAGAGCTGCTGCAAAATCACCTGTTGCAGAAGCATTTGCTACTGGTGCAGTGTTTCTTTCTGTATCTTGTATGAGAGGAGTCTCCACCTGTGTGCGTCGGCAAAAACCTGAGTGCATCACATGTTGCACCTCCTCCTGTGGACTTCCTGATCCCCAGTCCTCCTCATCCTCACTGTCACCCTTACTGTCACCAGCTCCGTCCTCCTCGTCCATCTCTTCCATATCATCTTTGTCGTCATCGACATCATTGTCTGATACCTCATTCCTGTCAGCCTCATAGTTATGGTTAATCACCCCAATTTCACACACTTGATGATCAGTGTATTCAAAAGTGTGTTTTTGCATGCAAACATTTTTCACAAAACATCCACATGAATGCATGCCATCAAAGCCGAAATTTGAATTCATTTATGTAATGAAAGCTATAATGGGCTTTATGTGATATTTAGTAGTTTCTAAAAACAGTCCATGCTTCCTAGTTTGTTCACCTCCCAATACACTTGTTGATACACAGTTTCACGGGTGAGGCAAATTGGTCATATATCCAGCCTCAATGCCCCGCTCCTGCACACCTCCACCAAAAGCACTGCCCTCCACCTCATTACCATCACCCTCCTCTGCAAAGGCTGGATCTCCACATGGTGCTCCCACCTCTTTGACGTCATCTTCATGTTCAATTTTGCCATCACCTGCACTGCCGCTCTCAGATGGTTCCTTCTCCACCAACATGCCTTGCCTTGTTTTTTCCACACAGATTCGTCAGCCCAACATTCACCCTAACAAGCAGCTCCAGATTCTACACGTGGAGACGATTGTGGCATGCTATCTGCACCAACTGGTTCTAGCTGAACACTCCCTCATTGGCCGAGGAGTTGCAGGGCAGTGCCAAGAGGCGCAAGAGTAAATGACAGAAGCACGGAAAACCATGTCATGTGGCGGGCATGCCAGCGGAAGGCAAGCAAGTACCCGGACACCAGGTGGTGTCGGGGTACTTGCTTGCCATCTGGTGTGCTTTCTCCGGAGCAAAATCCCTGACAACACCCAGATCAGCTGTTACCAGGGAATTCTCAAAGCCCTACAACTCCGTGTTCATCTTTTCATGTTCTTCTTTTTGCATAAAACGGCCACCACCGTGTTCCACGCCTCGACAAAATTTTCCATCAACTTGAACTGTACTGCCAGAGTGCTGCGGGTGAACACGCCGTGTTGCTGCAAAGATGGGATGATTGATCTCCATTGTTCCACCTCTGGCTCAGGTGCTCAAAGAAATCCTTCACCCATGTTGGATTACCCGCAGCATGGCGGTGTCCTCTAGCAACTCTGAGCTTCCGAAAAGAATCTGTGCAAGCAAGTTATGCCTTGTACACAATGCCAGCAGTGCCACTAGTAGATTCAGCCTTCCTGCGGGCAATGAAAATGGGCGTCATCAACCTGACCATCACCCCAACCTTATGTATTCCGTCCTTAAAGCCACCCTTCACAATCCTCGATAGAACGATTGCAAACTGTTTTGAACTGGTTGAATTCTTGGTGGCGCTAGACCTGCATAAAGAGATGTCATTAGTTTTCCAAAACAGTCCGCATTTCTGGTGGAGTCTCCTAAAGCAGCCAATCATTACATGGCATTGCACAGCTGCTCACCTTGAGTACCTGACACCTTGACTGTGACTCATTCTTGTTTCTACTTTTTTATTTATACACTCAATCATGCCATAAAACTGTTGAAAAACATTTCTGCTCATTATACATTTCTCAAGTGCCACATTTCCATGAAATGTCACATACTCCACGAACTCTAGCTCTTAACAAAAAAGTGAGTGGGGACACATCTAGAGATATTCGTGACTTACAAAAAAGGGCAAGGGAGGAATTGTGGATGAGGATAGGTTCAAGGCATATAGAGGGAGTGGTTTTCTGTTGAGTGAAATGTAGAACAGGTAGAAGTTGCGGAGCAAAAGAGAGTTTGGAAAGTCAGGACACTTGATTAATTCATTGTTGTAATTCATTGTATTTGGTAACAATTTTCAGAACTGTCGAGCACAAATGCACAAGTGTGAAAAACAAAAACAAGGCATACTTGTGGTCTTGGAAGCTCGAGGTGAGCAACACATGCGATGCCACGTCGTGAGTGGAAGCTTCAAAAGACACCATCCAAAATTTGGATGATTTCAAGAACATCAAGGTGCAAGGATTCGAACAAAACATTGATAAAGTTGTGATAGTTATGTTGCCCTTTTCAAAAGGTTAAAAAAATGTCAGAATGTTTTGAACCAAACACAGGAGGTTAGGGCACTTGGCCAAGATGCTCACGGGAAAAGGACGTAGACATCCAAAGTTCACCATGTGTTGGGCCATGAGAGTAAGGACAGAAATGCCCACTTATGGAGCTTAGGGACTCATCTTTGTCTGAGACGTATCCGGTGGATGATTACACAACAAGGCAGAAACTTTGTCAAAGGGGGCTACCGGCTTTCTTGAGCGATTTTTTTGCATATCTCCAAAGAAAATGAGAAGATGACATGATGATGATGAAAGCAACAGCCCTGACGTACACGAGTAGCTAAACTCACTGTGTGGGTTTTTCTGTCCTTACATTCATGGCCCACCGTGTTCCGACCTCCGGATTTCAGCCAACTGTTCTGACCTCCAATGTTCCAGTCTTGAGGCATCTCACATGAGCTACCATCATCCAGATTTTTTGATAGATCTAGTGTGAACACTGCACATCTTTCAATAGTGTTTGGTGACCATTCGACGAGGCTAGAACTATGTGAATGAGAAGTTTTTTTCCCTTTTTCTTTTGAGTACCTGAATATTCCCAAAAAACCCTCCGACTTGTTTGTGGAGCTTCTCGAACAAGCCTTGCATTACTGAGCATCATATGTGTCCCTCAACTCGAGAATTCAAGTCCCCAAGCATGCGTCGTTCTTGTTTTGCAAGAGGCAAAATGACAACTATAGTCCTAGGCAACAACCTTACACAATTCTTTAGCGTAATTCCATCGTCCAAATGATCGTAAAACCTCTCGGTGATAACAAGAGGAGCAATTGCACCCAATGACAAGTAGACGTAATTGGTGAAGAGTTTGGTGATGGAGGGACAGTAACAAGCAATCCATGATGATCTCCACATGACTTAGGAAGCAAAAACAACAGTCTTTGTGGCAAATGGCATAGCACTGACGACTCTGATGGCCAATCCAGTGATAGAATCCTCGAGTTCAGCGATCCCCTCGGCTCTGCCGTTGCCCGTTGTGGTGAATCTAGGTTTGTTGGGAGGACACACTGGCCATCAGGCTCATATGAATGATGACCAATAAGAAAAGTTGTCAGAACTCAAGAGCCTAAAAAATAAACTCTAGTAACCCATGAGGCAATGGAGAAGCTATGAAATACACATTAGTAGGAATTAATGGACCAATGGTTTGAATGTGACTGACAATGAAGGACGTGTACTTTACCACTGTTGGTGTTAACAACGATCAAAGAAAGATTCACCTCGTGGCCCCGTTTTTGCGCGGCACGACATTGAGTTGGTGGTCCACTCTAAAGGACATCCAAAGGCAGTAGGGAACAAGTAGAGCCCAGTCAACGCCTCACGCAATCGCTCTCACAGCATCGATCGTAGAATTCTGCATCTCGAGAGTATCAATCCAACTTAGGAAGATCTGTTGGCTCCTCCAAGAAGCTGGAACGAGTTTGTGTGTGCCGTTCTCACACACTTTAGAATTTTGTACAAGAATTCCAATGCATGATACAAGATTCAACCCATACGTCAATAGTCGAGCATGGCAGAGTATACGTGGTGTTTCAATAAAGTTATCATTGGTAGTGAAATCGCCCTCGATGAGCTACATTTTCACAATGACGACTGCTTAAGCGAGATAGTCAATGAGCCATTGTGAAGGATTTCTACAATTCCCATCATGGCAGCAGGAAGTCACAATCAATAGAGTCCTCATCGCCAATGGTAATCGATGCCGTCAATTAACATGAAAAATAGTTGTGTTGGGCTTGTAGGAGCAAAGACACATTTTGCAAAAGCATTGAAAGTATCAACAATAGGCCCAAGAGGGGAGAGTCTAAGAAGAAATCTGAGAGAGGAAAAGAGTAGGATTAGACAACAATGGAAAGAAAATGGAAAGATATCCACCGACCGATCACCCATTTGAACGGTTATCAGTGTTGCAATTGATGGTTCTAAAGACTGCACAGTTCAATGACGGGTACAAGGATGGCGGACTGGCAATACTACTACTCTGCAAATGTCAAAACATAGTTATTTACACTACTATATGGAGGATTTTCTCATTGTTTCCTAAGCAACAAGAAAATTCAGAAGCTGGGCTTAAAGATCAAGATACCATAGTTCCACAAGTATTCGCTCAAAGCAATTCTAAACCATGTTTGTTTTTCAACTTTGTTGGTGTTGAAAAATCTATCCACGTACGATATTTCAATGTTACAGTGGCCAAAATGTATATGTTTCGTTGTGTTTGATGTCCAATCATTAAACTTGCATCTCTAATTCTTGTGATAGCTCTTTTGATCGGATGACAAGCGTAAGGGAGACAGCAAGGACTCTCAAGGAAGGAGTTGCAGCTCAAAATCACAGATCTGATACTCCTTCTTTTGACATTTGATGTGTTTGACCCAGACTTCATTCTTTTATCCAGGGCCAGATTTGAGCACGGTGCACATGAGCTAAGCACAAAGATAACAAAAAGTAACCGGATTTTTCATCAACTATTCAGGCACTAAATTGCGAATGACAAATTGAGTAGATACTACTAGCACTATGGTAGGTGTGTTTGAAGAGAAACCTGTCAATGAACGAGTGCAAATTCATCCATTTTGTGAACCAATTCTACTGCTTATAGGAGAACTATAAGATGTAATGGCATGGAGGACTTTCTTGAAAAGTGACCAAAAAATCACCCGTCGGACATGGCCCATGACCACGATGCAATACTAGTGGTTCTGGATCTTCTGACAAAGATGACACTCTTCATTTCTATAACCACTGATGTTAGTGCAAATGAGACCACTCGTCTTCTCTTTCTAGGGTGTCGTGAAGTACCACGGCTTGCCATTGCGTGTTATCTTCGATCGAGATATAAATCTTCCAAGAAAACTCTTGCAAAAGATGTACAGTTACTTCAGCAACGAGTCACAAATGTCCACATTATTTCACCCTCAAATTGATGGACAAATGGAAAGCATAAATCATGCTTTAGAGTAGATGCTCCGCATGTACGTGGATCCAGCCATGAATGACTGGGATGAATTCCTAGCACCGGCAGAGTTTACGGTGAACAACTAAGTGAAAGAATCTACATAGTTTGCACAGTTTGCATGGAATAGTGGTCGGCATCCAGTGGTGCCCTTTTCCATTGGTAAAGGGTAGGAGTACATGAGGACAGGTTCCTTCTGCTCAAGCCTTTTTCGAGGGTATAGACTCCTTGTTTCAGGATGCAAAGGTTCACCTTGAAGCAACTTGCAAACGACAAAAAGCACATGCTAAAAAAAGGTCATTGTAAGGTCTCGTTTGACATTGGTGACAAAGTGTTGCTTAGCACTAAGAACCTTTGGTTGAAATCTCCTGGGGTGCAAAATCTTCTGCCGAAGTGGATTGGGTCGTTTCTCATTGTGGATTGCATCAGGCCAGTGTCATACCGTCTGTTGCTTCCGCCGATTACAAGATACATGACGTGTCTCATTTAAGCCAGTCGGTTCCATACATGGCAGACAAAACCATTCAGCCACCGCCAGTATTCCTTGCTGTAGACGGCCAGTATGAGGTCCTTCGCTTACTCCAACACGGTGAGCATATACTCTGGTCACAAATGGTTAGGCAATACCTCGTTCATTGGGCTGGTTGTGGACCTGAACATAGCACATGGGAACCCGAGTTCTGGTTGCCCACAGGGGTGGTCAACGAATACAAGAGCAAGTTGGTAGCTCGCACAGATCGACACATGGAAGGGAGCACCATCTGAACACAGAAAAAGTGAACAACATTCCTGC
>SZWC01026824.1:0-31609 GCA_023375785.1 Penium margaritaceum
GGGGGGGGGGGGGGGGGGGGGGGGGGGGTCAGCCGAGGGTCGCGCTCGAGCGTTTGGCGGAACTGAGCTCGTCGCTGCACATCGATGCCACATCACGGTTGACCACGGTGCCGCTGCCGCGATACTGGGATCACATCGGAACCTGGGGTCAACTATGCTTCCTCTCCCTCTCTCTCAGCAGCAGCCTTTGCCCGTCCCCTGCTTCCAACTCGACAGAAAGACTTTGAAACTCCACCACCACAGTTCACTCCCAAGCTCACGTTCATATCCTGGGAGACTCGCTTCAGTGCGTGGGCCCAGTGTGAGCTTCTGTGGGAGTACTACTCGCCTGCCAAGGCGCCATTTGTGCCACAACCTACAGAGGCCGCTCGCGCTGTGCCAACACTCATCAATGTAGGTCCAGAAAGTCTCCTCGACGACATTGGTACGTACAATGCAGACCCCTCCCGTGGCACGCTAGCTGATCCTGTTGGCGCCTACGCCCTCATCCGCCACCGCAAGACAGTAACTGGGCACGCTGCCCAAAGCTCCCTCACGGTTCAATTCAACACCTTGCAGATGCCTGCAGATGAGACAGCAGATGAGTATTGGGCACGTAGTCTGCGCTTACTGCGAGACCTGGGAAGGGCTGCTCCAGGTCCTCTTTCCGCCTGCCTCTCCATCGTTGCTGGCATCATTCCTGAGCTGTCTAATTTGTATCTCCATGCCTCTCAGGCTGAGTTTGAGCTCCTTGCCTCTGAACCTGTCCCTGCTAATTCCCCACCTGGGATCAGCCCCCTCTTTGAATTTACTGCCTCGCGCCTGACGGACTGGTGGAATGCCCTCCAGAACAAACGCATGCATCGCGCTGCGTTGGCTGCTGTCACCATCTCCTCCTCTTCCTCTTCTGCTGCAGCCTCCTCTCCTTTGTCCTCGTCGCAGGCGGCAACACATTCCACTCAAGGTTCCTCCCGAGGTGGGGGTGGTGGCTCCGGTCGGGGTGGCGGTCGAGGGGGCAAAGGCCGTGGGGGTAGCCACGGTGGCAAGAACTCGGCCATCACTGCTGCTGACGTCACCTGTTGGAACTGTGGCGCCCCCGGTCACTCTGCACCAGAATTCCCTGCCCCTCGTGATGATGCACGATTGGCCTCCTCCATGCGCGTTCACTGGGCACGCACCGCTGCTACTGCCTCCACTGCCGTTGCTGCGGTGACTGCCACCTCCTCCTCATCATCCTCCACTGGCTCTGCCCTTTCCACCACCTCTGCCCCCCTACGCCCGACACCTCCAACACCCAGCCCGTGGGGCTGGATTCCTCCTCCATCTGGACCACCGTACTACGGACCTCCGCCCTCCCACTATCACGTACCCCACTGGGCACGTGACGACGGGCACTTCTCTGACCGCTCCTCCGACCGCTCCTCAGAGAGTTCCTCTGATCGCCGTGACAAGGAGCGCACGCTTGAACGTCGGTTGGCGGAGCTTCTTCACCTTCGCTCTTAGGGAGGTGAGAGTGTGAGTGGCCAGTCTCATGTGTCTGTTTGTGAGTCTGAGGACACTCTTCGTGGTGATTCCTCTGGTCATGTTCAAGGGGATTTGCCTGACGATTGTGCATGGATTGAAGAATGGCAGTCACATACGTACCTCACACATCTTGGTCGCTCATCCTCTTTCTCTTCCCGCGGCACTGTTGCTGTCTGTCTTGTCCTCCCCACCACTCGTGCCTCGCCCGGCCTCTGGATCATCGATTCTGGGGCCACTCATCACATGACATCCTGTCGTTCATCCTTTGTTTCCCTTGGCGCGGTTCAGTCCGTACGCTCTGTCCACACTGGTTCCGGCCAGTTACTCCCTGTCCAAGGTGTTGGTGTGATACACTTTGTTGGTCCAAGTGGCACCGTCTATCTTCCTGACGTTTTGTACGTGCCTGATCTTGAGGTCAGCCTTCTCTGTGTGACCACCCTTGACGACCAGGGCATGGACTTTTCCTCCAGCCGTGGCCTTGCCTCTATCTCTCTTCGCTCGTCTGGCCGTGTTGTTCTTTGTGGTGTGCATCGTGATCGCCTATTTTGCGTCTCGCTCACGTTGCCCTCCACTTCCGCTGCATCTACTCTTGTTCACGTTGCACCGTCCTTGTCTCCTGAGCACACTGATCTCCTCCATCCTCGTCTCTGCCACATTCACACCGCTGCCATCCAGTGCCTCCTTCGCCTTGGGCCAGCCCACGGCCTTGACACTGCCACGTTTGCTCCTCCCTGCACTTCCACCTGTCTTGACTGTGCCAGTGGTAAGATGCACCGCTCCCCTTTTTCCACCTATGAGTCCACTACCGCTCAACCCCTCGACCTAGTGCATGCTGACGTCATGGGCCCATTGCCCAATGACTTCCTTGGCGGCCTTGGTCGTTACGTCCTTTGCTTGACTGATGATTTCTTCCACTACCGCTGGGTCTTTCCCCTTTGTCACAAAAGCGACGTCACTGAAGTTCTTGAGTCCTGGCTCCCGCAGGTTGAGCGTGTCTGTAACAGACCCGTACGTGTCTTTTGCAGTGATCGTGGTGGTGAGTTCTTTGGTCCCACCCCTCATTTCCTCTCCTCTCGTTGTGTCCGGGTCGAGTCCTCTGCCCCTTACACTCCTCAACAAAATGGTGTTTCTGAGCGTTGGAACCGCACCCTTGTTGATGGTGTGCGGTCCCTCCTCTCTGCCTCCGGCCAATCCCCTCTCTTTGCCTTTGAGGCAATGTCGTATATCACTTTTCCCTCATGGCCCCCTTCCACACTCTGTCACCCCCTTCGAACGTTGGACTGGTCAGCGTGTCGATCTCCGCCTTGCCCGTGTCTGGGGTTGTCTTGCCTCCGTGTGGGTCCCTATGGACCATTGCGATGGCAAGCTGTCACCTAGTGGCTGGATCCGCCTCTTTCTGGGCACCTCTCCCTTCTCCAAAGCATGGCGTTTCTGGGACCCCTCCCGGTGCCGTATCATCGAGTCTCGTGATGCCCTGTTCTTTGAGCACCTGTTTGAACGTGACACTCCCGGCCTTGGTGCCTCCCTCGCTCCGCCCTCTCGGAGTGGGGGTGGTTCTCTGCCCCTTGGGCCTTTTGTGCTCTCCTTTGGGCGTCCCTTGTCGCCTCCCGTCGCCTCGTCCACTGCACCGAATTTGGCCTTGCCCTCCTCTCCTTCTCAGTCGTCTTTGCCCTCTGTATTGTCTACCCCTCTCACTGCGCCCTCTCCCCGGTCGCCTCCTTCTTTGCCTGTTGCTGTCTCACGTGCATCTTCTGTCTCCCCACCTGGCACTGTCTCCCCGCCACTTGCTCTCTCTCCACAATCTGATCCTGTGGTCTCCCTGCCTCCGGCTATGCAATCACGCCCTAATGTTTCTTCCGTCTCCTTGCATGCACCGTCCATTCCACCGGTGTCACCCTACACTCGTGGCGGGCGCCTCCGTGCACTTCCCTCTCAGTCACATCCAGTGGTCTCTGGTGACCCTAGTCTCCGGGCCCTCAGTCTTGCTATCTCCTCTTTGCCCACTGCTGCATCTGTCATCCACCCCAGCACTGCACTAGGGTACTCCCTTGTTGAGGATGAGTTCCATTCAGCTCTGTCCTCATTTGTGGCTCGATACGCTGCATCGTGCTTTACTGCTGCTGGGCTCTCCCCTCTACCACCTGAACCTCTGACTGTGCAAACAGCGCGTACGGCCTCTGACTCCTCTCTTTGGGAGAAGGCCATGAGGGCTGAACTTGATGCACTTTCTGAGCATAAGGTATACGAGCTTGTTGATCTCCCACCAGGTTGCAAGGCAGTTGTGGCCAAGTGGGTGTATCGTCGTAAGCTGAACCCTGACAACACTGTTGAACGCTACAAGGCACGTCTCACCGCAAAGGGGTTCTCTCAGATCCCTGGTATCGACTTTGATGAGACCTTTGCTCCAGTTGGTCGATACACCATGACCAGGGCTCTCTTGAGCCTGGTTGCTCAGCATGACTGGGAGCTCAAGCAGATGGATGTTAACAATGCCTTCCTCCATGGTAGGTTGGATGAGGAGATTTACATGGTGTAGCTGCCTGGCTTCTCAGATGGAAGGAACCGGGTGTGGCGCTTGCGCAAGGCCCACTATGGCCTAAAACAGTCCCCATGGTGTTGGAACCAAGAAATCACAGCGACCCTTGAAAAGGGAGGATACAGACGGAGCACTGTGGATCCAGCGCTGTTCTTCAGTGGCCCCACCAAGCCACTTGTTGCCATTCTTGTCTACGTAGATGACCTTCTCATTGCCTCTCCTGATCCTGCCTCTATCGCAACAGCGAAGGCACTTCTCAGGCAACATACAAGATGAAGGATCTTGGACCGGCTTGAGTCTTTCTTGGCATGGAGCTGGAACGAGACCGGGGGCGTCACACTTTGCATGTCCATCAGGCTGCATATGTACGCAGCCTGGGGGAGGGATTTGCCCCGCTCCTCACATCCATCCCCACTGCGCCCACTCCCATGACACCCCCTGGTCAGTCCTTACTGAAGTCACGGGACATGTCCACACTGGGGGAGGAGGTCGATGTGACTGATTACCTCCGTGTCATTGGGTCTTTGATGTATCTGGCCACAACCACTCGTGCAGATGTGGCATTCGCTGTGAGTTTCCTTTCCCAGTTCTCCCAGTGCCCCCGTGAGCGTCATCTTGAGGCAGCATTGCGGGTGGTGTGCTATGTCCTCTCCACCCCCCGCATCGGCCTGTACTTTCGCACACAGCCCTTGGTTGTCGTTGACGGATTCACGGACAGTGACTGGGCGCATGACTCTGATGCTCGCAGCCAAACAGGCTACATCTTTCTTGTCGGTGGCACTGCAGTCTCATGGAAAAGTGGCAAACAAGGGTGTGTCGCTCGCAGTACCGCTGAGGTTGAGTATGTTGCGCTTGGTGCAGGCACATGTGAGGTGGTCTGGCTATGTCGTCTGTTGCAGCAATTACGTGTTCCCATCCGTTGCATCACGCTGCGCTGTGATAACCAAAGCACAAAAGCCATTGCTGAAAACAGTGGCATGCATCATTCACGCACCAAGCACATCAATGTGGAGCATCATTTTGTTCGGGAGTGCATTGCTGCTGGCATAGTCCAGGTAACTTGGGTGGACACACGGTCTCAGAGAGCTGACTTTCTCACAAAGGCCCTCAGTCGTAATGTGTTCAAAGGTGCTGTTCACTCTGTTGGTCTTATCTGCCCACATGATCCAGGCTGATTTGGTCCAGTATGTCACCGTCACCTCTCGTGATTCCCTTATGGTGTTCATGCGTGAGTGGAATGTTGTCTGCGGGTCATGGAGGAGTGTTGTAGTTTGTTGGCCACTCACAACTCTGTTACCTCTTGTCTCCACATACATTGCACACATCTGTACAGATTGACTGACAATGGCTCTACCTGGGAAAGCTACAGGCGTGTCAGCCCTGGCAGGAGCCATGGACGTTCTCGTGCTGCTGCTGCTGCTAGACCCAGGGACCACTCTTGACACACAAGTGGTCATTTTCTGATCCTCTTTGATTCTCTTGACTCTGAGATGCGGTCGATGCTAGGGCCCGTACATTTCTTACTGCCGTGCCCTGCATCATGTTGCTTGCCTTGAGTGTTCTGTAGGGGAGCTGCATTTCCCGGGTGCTGATCCTTAGGGGGCCACCGTGCCGGGTTCACCCGCGCACTGGTGAGCAGCCGCTATCTCGGTTTTGTGCCGAGCGGTCGGGCTCGACCCCGGGGTGGCGGCGTGTGCTCGCTTGGGTGTGATGCACGTGGCGAGCGCACGCTCACCGGATGCTAACTCTCTCTCGCTCCCCCTCTCACTCACTTGTCTTGGTTGTACCGGAGTTAATGAAGGCAAGCTTTGCGCATCCATCGCGTGGTGTAGCTTGTGCACGTGGTTGCGTGCTCTTACACATTCAGCCGAAGAAACTTCTGGGTAACTACACCCCCCCTCCCAGCGATGTAGAGCTTGTTGCTCAGATCACCAGGCAATCAGAAAATAGCTCTATTTTCAGGCTGGCACGTTTTCTCGGTGATGCCTGCTAGACAGCCGACAGCCCAAAACCCATGCGTCATCCGTTTTGCCTGAAAACTGAACCATACCATAATACCGATGCTGCGAACGCAGTTGTGCAGTCAGAAATAGCTAGAAAAATAGTAGCAAAGAGTTATGACTGCCCGAACCCAGGCAGTGCCTACGCTGATCCAATATGCCAAACAGTGCCCCACAATGTGAAACATGGACCCTCGGCAAAGCATGACGCTGTACACACAACAACACAGTCAGATTCAGCACCACAAGCATGCAGACTGCCTCTGCAGAGGCAGTGACCACCAGCGGCTTGACCGCCGAGGAGGCCTGCTGATGGAGCTGAGCACATTGACGTAGGGAGGAGGCTCCACCAAACTACGAGTAGGCATCAACGTGCGTCGGCTCCATCGAGCGACACTACAACAGCGTCAAGTGTCGCCGTCAGTCATTTGCACGCCAATGTACACAAGCCAGGAGGACACAACGGAGTACAATGAGAGATGCAAAAAAACCAACACTCCGAGGCACGCGGACTGAACTCACAGCCTTCTTGAACGAGTTGCACTCCAGTGCCTTGGTTAAGAAGTCAGCCAGTTGTTGTGCTGTCTCAACCCACACAATGCTCATATTGCCGTCATGCAACAACAAACGCACATACTGATACTCAATGTTGATGTGCTTTGTGCGTGTATGATGCACCCCGTCATTGTCGGCGATGGCCATGGCACTCTCATTGTCACAATGCAACGTGATGGACACGGCGTTCTGACACAGCTCGGACAACAGACGACGCAGCCACACACTCTCACATGCGCCTGAACCAAGGGTTATGTACTCAGCCTTAGCGGTGCTGCGTGCAATGCACCCCTGCTTGCCACTGCGCCAAGACACCGCTGTGCTGCCAACCAAAAAGATGCAACCTGTGCGGCTCTTATTGTCTGGACTGCCGGCCCAGTCACTGTCGGTGTAGCCCACCGCGACAACAGACGGCTGTCGGCGGAACATGAGACCTCACAGTGGAGTCGCGACGGCACAGCGCAGTACTCGGATCGCGGCCTCGAAGTGGAGGTGATGCGGTTCCTGAGAGAACTGATCCCGGAGGTTGACGGTGAACGCAATGTCTGGACGCATTGTCGTCGCTAGGAACATCAATGGCCCGATGACGCGCAAATACGCAGTCTCGTCTACTGGCTCCCCCACCACATATGAATCGGAGCTCTTGAGCATCGCCTGACCATTGGGCGACATGGGTGAGGATGCTCTCTGCACGAGGGACAAGTCCTCAGAGAAGCGTGCGGACAGGGTGCAGACGTAGGCACCCTGATGGACATGCACTATGCTCGCGGAGCGATCATGCTCAAGCTCCATGCCCAGAAAGATGCGCGCTGGCTCGAGGTCCTTCATCTAGTAGGCGGCGTACAACAAGTCCTTGACCCGCTGGATGGCAGCCGTATCCGGTGATGCAATGAGCAAGTCGTCGACATAGACCAAGACGGCGACAAGCGTCTGACTTCGTGGGCTAATGAACAGCGCGGGACCGGCAAAGCTGCGAAGGAGGCCGCCGCTCAGAAGCGTATGACTGATCTCCTTGTTCTAGCAGCGCGGTGACTGCTTCAAGCCAAAGAGGCCTTTCCGTAGCTTCTAGACCTTGCCAGAGCCATCGTCGAAGGCTGGAGGCTGCACCATGTAGAGCTCCTCGCTCTCCAGTGAGTCATGGAGGAAGGCATTGCTTACATCCATCTAATGGAGTTCCCACCCATGCTGTGCAACCAGGCGGAACAACGCCTGACTGGTGGGGAACCGACCGACCGGTGCGAAGATCTGGTCATAGTCGATCCCAGGTACCTGAGCAAACCCCTTGGCCGTGAGACGGGCTTTGTACTTGTCTAGAGACCCGTCTGGCTTCCACTTCCGTCGGAGAACCCACTTGGCGCTTATGGCCTTGCGGCCCGGTGGAAGCTCGACGAGCTCGTAGACGTGATGTTGCCGAATGGCAGCTAGCTTGTCGGTGCACGCCGCTTCCAAGTGTGCGGCCTCGAGAGACGCCCGAGCCTCGCGCAGGGTGGTTGGGTCCTCTGGTCGCTAAGTGGGGCGGACAGTGAGGGCATGCGCGTTCCATGCCCCTAGTAGCATCTGCGTGAGTGTAGTCGTAACGACATCCCGGTGTTCCTCATGGATCAGGGCGTAGCCCAGAGCCGACCCTAGATGTAGATCCACAATGACTGACAGTGTGGCCATACGGAGTACCTTGGTGCCGGGTCCCTACTCATGAATGTGGGAGTGGAGCCACGTATCCGAGGCAGTGGATCTGCATCTCCCCCATGGGGTCGTGGGGTAAGAGGACGTGCAGTGGTGGCCTGAGTGCTAACTATCAGGACCTTGAGTCTGAGGCTCCCGCCTGGACGGCGTGTGTAGCGAGCCGACATGGACGGGGGAGCCTGCTTTGAGGGGCCGACAGACGTAGATGGGACGGCTGGCCCGGAGGAGCCGGCAGACACAGATGGGGTAGCTGGCCTTGAGGGGCTGGCGGACACGGACGAGGCAGCCATCCCTGATGGACTGGTAGACACGGACGGGGCAGCCCGCCATGAGGGGCTGGCGAACACGGACGGGGCAGCCGGCCCTGATGGGCTGGCAGACACGGACGGGGCAGCCGGCCCTGAGGGGCTGGCAGACACGGGCGGGGCAGCCGGCCCTGAGGGGCTGACGTCCACAGACGGGGAAGCCAGCCCTCAGGGGCTAGGAGACATGGGCGGGGCAGCCGGCCCCGAGGGGCTTGCGGACACAGACAGGGCAGCCGGCCCTAAGGGGCTGAAGTCCACAGACGGGGAAGTCGGCCTTGAGGCGCTGGCGGCCACAGACGGGGAAGCCGGCCCTGAGGGGCTGGTAGCCACAGACGGGGAAGCCGGCCCTGAGGGGCTGGCGGACACGGACGGGGTGGCCGGCGAAAGTGGGTCCGTGGACGCAGGCGATGGACCACACGGACGCGGAAGACGGAGGATGGACTCACCACTCCCGCACGCGATGGGAGGAACATCGACGCGCCTAAGCGAACGAGGTTGCGGGGAAATAGGTCCTCAAAGAAGAGTGCATTCCGGGACTCGACAATACAACGGCGAGCGAGATCCCAAAATCACCATGCTTTTGACTAACGGGAGACGCTGAGGAAGGTGAATGGGCGACCGCGAGGTTCGAGCTTGCCACCCTGGTGTGGGGCAGGCAACGAGACGATGGCGACGCAGCCCCAGACACAGGCTTGATGCAAGTCGGCGCGTTCTCTACACCAATTCTGGTATGGGGTGGACTGACGAGGAATGGGTCCATAGGGAATCCGGTTCCAGATCCATGTCATGTAGGTCATGGCCTCGAAGTAAAAGTTGACAGAGGCGCCGGATTTGACCCGCATGGTACGGACGGCGTAGGCCATGGTGCAGTTCCACTGCTCAGAGACCCTGTTCTGGGCAGGTGTGTAAGGCGCCGACGTCTCATGATGGACACCATGGGAGGCAAGGAAAAGAGTGGTCCCCCCCAGAACCTCGTCCCTGCAATCTCAGAGGAAGCAGTGGAGGGAGCGACCACACTCGCGTTCAGCGCGGACAAGCCAATCCCAAATGGTGGGCGCGACGTCACTTTTGTGCCGTAGGCAGAAAACCCAGCGATAACGAGAGTAGTCGTCCCTAAGGGTCAGAACGTAATGACCGCGCTCACCGACAGACTCTGTCGGGAGAGGACCAATGACATCAGAGTGGCCGAGGTCGAGCGGGGCGGACGCTCGAGAGGCAGAGAGGGGGTAGGTGGAGCGGTGCATCTTGCCCTGAGTGTAATCGATGCACTCAGTGGGGCACGACAGAGGAAAGGAGTCCGAGTCAAGACCCGTAGCTGGCTATGTGCAAAGCATGCTGTCAATAGCAGTAGAGTGGATGTGATAGAGGCGGCGATGCAGGAGACGCATTTGCTGTGGAGACAATGTGCTGGTGACGAACACCTGGCCAGTGTCAGTCGACGAAGAGGAGACAGAGGTGGGAGCAGACAGGCGCGGTACATGCCACAAGTTGCTGCGGGCGGTCGTATGCAGGACGACACGACCGGACGGACGCAGCGACACAGTGCCCACACCATGTGAATGCAAATCTTCCACGCTCATGCAATCAAGGGAGGTGACAGACAGGAGGATGAGCTCAAGGCCAGGGACGAAGAGAACATCAGTCAAGAAGATGTCACCTGCACGACCACAGAAACGAACGACGCCGACACAACGAACAGGCAAGAACTGACCAGATCCCGTCTGAACCTCGGTGACATTGGTGACGGGACCAATCACACTGAAGGCCTCGCGCGAGTCCGTCATGTGATGGGTGGCCCCGGAGTCGATGATCCAGGTTTCTGACATATCCTAGACCGGAGAGGCCAGGTCGCTGACAGTCACATTGTAGTCGGCGAGCAATGCTGACAAAGTGGACGGAGGTGCAAACCGTGAGTGCCAGTCATCTAGCCAGGCAACATCGTGTCAAAGAGGAGCGGGAGAAGAGAGGGCGGCACAAGACGTGACAGGCGGAAACATAGGCCATGTGCGTAGCAACGACTCTGTCATCTAGGACGGGGAGGAACTAGCAACAACGTAACTCACACTTCCCTGGGGAGGAGGGCGAGGAAGTCCAAGCTGGAAGGCAATGAACTGCTCTTGCTGGAGCTCGCGGGCGGAGGGTCCAACGGAGTATACCGACTGCGGTGTGATGGTGCCACAGTCAGGGAAGGGGGGGAGGGGGAAGCCAGTGATGGAGCAGCGGGTGCGGACAGCTGTGAAGGAAGCTGGGGTGGGGCCGTCACGAGTGGCATTGATGTGACATGAACAGCGATAGCTACGCCGCTGGTGGCAAGGCGGCGCTCGCGCTGGTGACGCATGGTGGCAATGACACGAGCCTCGTTAGTCGGAAGCGGACACATGTACCATCCGTGTTTAGACTGGCCATAGTCATGGCAAACGAGGTTGGCGCTGCCAGATCCGCTGGTCAACTGCTGAGTGCCCTTTCCCTTCTCGCCCTTATTCTTCTTCTTGGTAGAATAGGAGGCGCCGGAGGATGCTGCTGTTGCTGGGGTGGCAATGGTCACTGACGCGACGGCGGGAGTGGCGACGGCAGGAGTGGCGACGGCAGGAGCGGCGACGACATGGGAGGCAAGGGACTCCGTGCAATGGATGTGTGACTCCTGACGAGCTTCCTTAATGCGGAGGAAGAGCTCGTACGCCCAGGGCATGAGAGTACCCTAGGTGGCCATCGCCTCGAAAACGTACTGGGAGTAGTGGACAAAGACGTCGGATAAGGATGTGGTGGCACCGCGCTTGATGGTCAGGAGCGCAGAGAGGGGAGGTGGCGCGGTGATTCTGAGGCGGCGGAGTAGGTCCTCTGCACGCTGCCAGTAGGAGGTGACCGTCTCGGTCTCCCCCATGCGAAGGGAGTTGAACTCCCGGCGCAAACGGCTGGTCTCAGCATCGTTGGACAGGCGATGAGGGCGCGTGAGTACGTGCCAGGCTGCTGCTGGGTCAGGGAGGGCTCCGGTGGTGAGGTCGCCAAGGAAGGGCTCGAGGGCGAGGCCTGAGGCTGGAGGGGCGACAGGGACGAGAGCACGCACGGCGCGACCGGCATCGTAGACCTGGTCAGCCTGGGGGGATTCGAAGGGTAGAACATAGTAGGGCCATAGGCCCTCACCCTGTGCCCAGATCCAGAAGCTGAGTTCCCAGCTCCGGAACTGGTCGCCAGCCTGAAGCGGTGGCGGTGGGGTTTAGAAGTCCTTTGGCCTGCGGGCGGTACCCAACTGGGGCCTAGGACTGACGTCACCGTCTAGTGCTGGCGTAGGGTGTGTTGCTGTGCTAGGTACTATGTGGCAAAGGATATGGCCGGGCTCACGTATCCTGGCGGAGCAAACGCCGCTTGCTGATGTTGGTGCGGCTGCTACGGGGGAGGCTGCTGCTGCAGTGGTGGCGGCTGCTGCTGCAGTGGTGGCGGCTGCTGCTACTACTGCTGTGACTGCTGCGGCAATGGGGTTGGCAGCAGCTATAGTGCCGCGAGCTGCTGTGTCAGAGCTGCGAGCTGTTGTTGAAGAGCGGCGAGCGGATCTGTCGAGGCAAAAGGACTGACAAAAAATTGTGCAGGGTGACGCTGCTGCTGCTCTTGCTGTTGTTGGTGCTACTGCTGCTACTGTTGCTACTACTGCTGCTACTACTGTTGCTATTGCATTTGCTGCTGCTGCTACTGCGGTTGATGCTGCTGCTGTAGATACTATAGCTGCTGCAGGAAAGGGGGACGAGGCCCCTCCCATCAGTGGAGGTCCCCTCCTTGCTAGGACTAGTGGGCATGTTTTTGGGCGCCCCTTTTGTTTTTTTCCTCTTTGTGCTACTGACGTCAACAGTGACGTCAGTGGTGTTGTCAGCCCGTAAAGGTTGACTTTAGCAAATCTTGTTTAGAATCCGCAGGACTGCCTTTTTTTAGGGTTGATGATGTCAGCAGTGACATCAGTAGTGACGTAAGCTGAACGGCTACTGACGTCAACAGTGGCTGTTGCTGAATCCGCTACTACAGTAGGTGTTGCTGCTGCTACTACTGCTGTAGATGCGGCTGCTGCTGTTGAAGCAGCAGCTGCTACTACTGCTGCTCCTGTTGATGTAGCTGCTGCTGCTGCTACTACTGCTGCTGCTATTGCTGCAACTACTGCTTTTGCTAATGTTGCTGCTGCTGCTACTACTACTGTTGCTGTTGCTGCTGCTACGAGCTACTCAGGCTGCTGTAGCGACTAAGGCAGCTGTTGATAGGGAGGGGGATTTTTTTCAGTGTGTTTCTTTTTTTTCTTTCTCTTTCTACTGAGCAAGCTCGCTGCTCGCTGTGGGCAGTGGGCAGCGAGCAGCGGGCTCGGTGCTCGCTGCCAGCAGCCCGCCGCTCGCAGGGAGCAGCAAGCTGGCTGCCTGCAACTCGCTTCTCACGACGAGGTGCGAGGAGGGGGCAGCAACAGCTCCCTGTTGCTACTGCTACTGCTACAACCAACTGCTGCTGTTGCTCCTACTAGCTGCCGCTGCTGCTTGCCACTGTTGGCTGCTATTGCTGCAAGCTGCTGCTACCAAAAAGTGCTGCTACTGCACGCAACTACGGCTTGCTAGTGCTGCCACTGCTCGCTGCACTTGCCTGTCGCTGCTGCTGTTGCAAGCTGCAGCTGCTGCTTACTGGTGCAAGTCACTGCACTTGGGCGACGTGCGTCCTCGTACGTTGATGTTAGACGTGGCCTGCAGCTGACCTCCTCGTGTGAAGCGTGGGGGTCAGTGCTGCCCGAAAAATCCGGCAGCATTTCCCCTGGCCCAATGGCTGTGGGAAAATGTCTGACGCCGCCACCAGGCAGGTCAATGCTACCGGAAAAAATCCAGCAGCATTTTCCGTGCACTGGCGCGTTTGGAGGTCCACCTGCTTTGTCTGGCACCTGTACACCAGTCTTCTGCTGTTGCTGCTGCTACGCTATGGCTCTGACACCAAATTGTAAACTATGCAGCAGGTTGAGGCAATAGCGTTGTTGATGCAGCATGCAGGCTTTCGCGCTCGTTGCTGCCCCCTCAGTCTGCTGCTCTAGAGTCTAAATCTGTGAGCTGTGGGTTTGTTACTCGAACATGCGCGCGCCAGTATTAGCGCCCGAAAGCAGCTGAAAACTGGAAGTGACTGATTAGCAATCAAGAATGAACAATGATGGGAGACCCCTCCAAGTTCTAGCTACCCCAGCTCTGTAGAGCTTGTTACTTATATCACCACCCAATCAGAAAACAGCTCTCTTTTCAGGCTGGCAGGTTTTCTCGTTGAGGCCTACCTAACGGCCGACAGCCCAAAACCTGGGCGTCATCCGTTTTGCCTGAAAGCTGGACCATACCATAATACCGACGCTGCAAACGCAGCCGTGTGGTCAGAAACAGCAAGAAAAATAGTAGCAAAGAGTTATGACTGCACGAACCCAGGCAGTGCCTACGCAAGTCCAATGTGCCAAACAGTGCCCCACAATATGAAATATGGACCCTAGGCAGAGCATGACGCTGTAGACACAACAACACAGTCAGATCCAGCACCACCAGCATGCAGATGACCTTTGCGAAGCTAGTGACCGCCAGCGGCTCGACCGCCAAGGAGGCCTGTCGATGGAGCTGAGCACGTTGACGTAGGGAGGAGGCTCCAGCGAACTGCGAGTAGGCCTCAGCGTGCGTCGGCTCCACCGGACAACACTCCAGCGGCGTCAAGTCTCACCGCAAGTCATCTACACGCCAATGTACACAAGCCGGGAGGACACAATAGAGTATAATGAGAGGCGCGAAAAAACCAACAAACCCCTCCAAGTTCTAGCTCCCCCCCATTAGTGTAGAACTTGTTACTCAGCTAACTAGCCAATCAGAAAATAGTCCTAGACCTATTTTCTGGCAGGCAGGGTCTTCTCGGTGAGCCCTGCTAGACGCCTGACAGCCCAAAACCTGGGCGTCATTCGTTTTGCCTGAAAACTAGACCATACCATAACACCGACGCTGCGAACGCAGTATTGCGGTTAGAATCAGGAAGAAAAATAACAGCAAAGAGTTACGGCTGCCCAAACCCGGGCAGTGGCTACGACATTCTGTGATGCCAAAGAGGGCTACACAGCAAGAGACATGGACCCTAGGCACAGTGTGATGTAGCAAATGTAGTGGCACAACCAGAAATAGCGTTGGGTGCATGTGGAAATCATCTGCAGTGGCAGTGACCGCCGGTGGCCCGATTGCCGAGGAGGCTTGCTGATGGATCTGAGCGCGTCGCTGGAGGGAGGAGGCTCCAGCGAACTGTGAGTGGGCCTCAACATGCGTCGGCTCCATGGAACGACACTCGAGCAGTGGCGAGTCTTGCCGTCAATTATCTGCACTCCGATGTACACAAGCCGGGAGGACACAACAGAGTACAATGAGAGATGCACGAAAACCAACACTCCCCTATGTCTCACAAGCATAGTGCACATGTGCGGGCAGAGACGCAGTCAACAACCAGACTCCCCCAGGCCATGGAGAGACACTGGCAGGGTCAAAGAGATTCACTAACGGACGCACGCCGACCGAACTCACGGCCTGCTTAAATGAGTCGCGCTTCAGTTCCTTGGTCAGGAAGTCAGCCACTTGTCGTGCTGTCTCAACCCACACGATGCTAATGATGCCGTCATGCAACAACAAACGCACATAGTGATGCTAAATGTTGATGTGCTTTGTGTGTGTGTGATGCACGCCGTCATTGTCGGTGATGGCCATGGCACTCTCATTGTCACAGTGCAACGTGATGGATGCGACAGACAGATGCAACTCAGAAAACAGACGACACAAGTAATCACTCTCACACGCACCTGAGCCAAGAGCAACGTATTCAGCCTCAGGCGTTGCATGCAATATACCCCTGCTATCCACTGCGCCTGAACACGGTTGTGCCGCCGATCAGAAAGATCCAGCCAGTGCGACTCTTACTGTCCGGACTGCCGGCCCAGTCACTGTTGGTGTTGCCTACCGCGACAACAGACGGCTGGCGGCGGAACATGAGCCCTCACTGAGGAGTCAAGACGACATGGTGCAATACTTGCATCGTAGCCTTGAAATGGAGGTGACGCGGCTCCTAGGAAAACTGGGCCAGGAGGTTGACGGCGAATGCAATGTCTGGGCGCATCGTCGTCACCACGAACATCAGCGACCCGATGACTCGCAGGTATGTGGTCACGTCAACTGGCTCCCCCACAACATCTGGGTCAGGACTCTTCAGCTTCACCTGGCCATCAGGTGACATGGGTGAAGATACGCTCGGCACGAGTGGTATTCCGCAAAGCGGGTGCATAGAGTCTGCACATAGGTAGCCTGGTGGATGTGCAGGACTCCTTGGGAGCGATCATGCTCGAGCTCCATGCCCAGGAAGACTCGGGCAGATATGAGATCCTTCATCTAGTAGGCGGCGTGCAGCAAGTTCTTGACACGCTGGATGGCAGCCGTGTCAGGCGACGCGATGAGGAGATCGTCGACATAAACCAAAACAGCAGCGAAAGTCTGTCCTCGCAGACTGACAAACAGTGCGAGGTCAGCGGTGTTGCATTGGAGCCCGCTGCGAAGGAGCATGCTGCTGATCTCCTGGTTCTAGCACCAAGGCGATTGCTTAAGGCCATAGAGGGCCTCCCGTAGCCGCCAGAATCTCCCAGTGCCATCGTTGAAGCCTGGGGGATGCACCATGTAAAGCTCCTCACCCTCTAGTGAGCCATGGAGAAAAGCGTTGCTCATTTCTATCTGATGCAGCTCCCACCCATGCTGGGCAACTGGGCTGAAGAGCACCCGGCTAGTGGAAAACCGGCCAACTGGGACAAAGATCTGGTTGAAATTGACCCCACAGATCTGGGCAGTCACCTTGGCTGTGAGGCGGGCATTGTACTTGTCCAGGGACACGTCATGTTTGTACTTGCGCCGAAAGACCCACTTGGCGTCGATGGCCTTCTGACCTGGAGGAAGGTTGACGAGGTCGTACACGTGGTACTGTCGGATGGTAGCGAGCTCATCGGCATAGGCAGCATCCCAATGTGCGGCCTCAAGAGAGGCTCATGCCTCGCGTAGGGTGGCTGGGTCCTCCGGGCGTACTGTGGAGCGGACTGAGAGAGCATGTGCATCTTGAGCTCCAGGTGGGATGTGCGCAAGTGCAGCCACGATAGCATGCCGATGCACTTGATGAAGCATGGCGTAACCCAATGTGGAGCCCGGGTGAAGGTCTGCAATGATGGTCGATGTGCTCAAGCCGAGGGCCTTTGTGCGAGGATCCCCACTCACGACTGTGGGGGTGCAGGAGACACGTGGAGCCACAGGGGGCTGAGGTGCAACGGAGCGCGGTGCCACGGTCTGCGTGCTCACCGATGGTTTGGGTCGGAGGCTGCCGCCTGGGCCACGTGTGTAGCGTGGCAGGGTAGGAGATGGCACTGAGTTCGACGGGCCAACGGAGGCGGACGGCGCTGCTGGCCCAGAGGGGCCAGCGGATGTAGCCGGGGCTGCTGGCCTGGAGGGGTCAGCGGGCGCGACTGGGGCTGCCGGCTCGGAGGGGCCAGTGGACGCGACTGGGGCTGCCGGCTCGGAGGGGCCACTGGAGGCAACTCGGGCTGCTGGCCCGGAGGGACCAGTGGACGGTACTGGGACTGCCGGCCCGGAGGGGCCAGTGGACGCAACTGGGGCTTCCGGCCCGGAGGGGCCAGTGGACGCAACTGGGGCTACTAGCCCGGAGGGGCCAGTGGACACGACTGGACCTGCTGGCTCGGAGGGGCCAGTGGATGCCACTAACGCTACCGGCCCGGAGGGGCCTGTGGACGCGACTGGAGCTGCCGGCCCCGAGGGGCCAGTGGACGCGAGTGGGGCTGCTGGCCTAGAGGGACCAGTGGACGCAACTGGAGCTGCCGGCCCGGAGGGGCCAGTGGGCGCGACTAGGGCTGCTGGCCAGGAGGGGTCAGTGGACACGACTAGGGCTGCTGGTCTCGAGGGGCCAATGGAAGCGACTGGGGCTGCCGGCCTGGAGGGGCCAGTGGACATGTCACCCAAAAGTGGGAGGACAAAGGACGGATTCACCACTCTCCCAAGCGATAGGATAGACACGGAAGAGCCGGAGTGAATGAGGTCGTGGGGAAACAGATCCTTGAAGACGAGGGCATCGTGAGACTCTACAATGCAGTACCCGGATGGATCCCAGAAGCGCCAGGCTTTGGACTGACGAGAGACATCGAGGAAGGTACAGGGACATCCGCAGGGGGCGAGCTTGCCACCCTTGCCGCGGGGCGGGCAGCCACGCAATGGCCACATAGCCCCAGACGCGAGCCGGGCGGAGGTCAGCGCGCTGACCGCACCAATACTGGTACGGCGTGGACTGGCGGGGAAGGAGACCGTGAGGAATGCGGTTCCAGACCCATGTCATGTAGGCCATGGCTTCAAAATAGAATCCATCGGAGAGGCCTGACTCGAACCGCATGGTGCGGACGGCGTCGGCCATGGTACGGTTCTACTGTTCGGATACACCGTTATGGGTGGGTGTGTAGGGCGCAGACGTCTCATGGTGGATACCGGGGGAGGCAAGAAAGGTCGTGGTCTCACCCATGTACTCACCACCACAATCAGAGCAAAAGCGTCAAAGAGAGCAACCACTCTCATGCTCTGCAAGGACAAGCCATTCGTGGATGGCGCAGGCAACATTGCTCTTCTATCGAAGGCAAAAGACCCAGCGGTAGCGAGAATAGTCATCAGTTAGGGTGAGGACATAGCGGCCATGCTCTCCGACGGACTCGGTGGGAAGATAACCCATGACGTCAGAATGGACAAGGTTGTGAGGGGCGGATGCACGGGAGGAAGACAAAGGGTATGTGGACTGGTGCATCTTGCCCTGAGCGCAATCAATGCACTCTGTGGGGCACGGGAGGGGGAAAGTATCCGGGTCAAGGCCCTTGGCTGGATGGGTACGGAGTATGCTATCTACGGCAGCAAAGTGGATGTGGCAAAGGCAGCGGTGCAAGAAGCGTGTGCTGAGGAGAGAGAGTGCTGGTGACAAACACATGGCTTGTGGCGGCCAACGCGTTGGAGATTGAAGGAGAGGAGGACAGACGAGGGACATGCCACAGGTTACCACAGGCGGTGGCGTGCAGTACGACAAGACCAGACGGACGCAACGACACAGTACAAACACCACGCGAGTGCACAACGTCCTTGCTCATGCGGTCAAGGGCAGTGACGGACAAGAGGCTGAGCTCGAGACCTGGGACAAAGAGGACATTGGTCAAAAAGATATCATCGGCAGGACCACGGAAAGGAATGAAACGACACCATGGACAGGCAACACATGTCTGAAGCCCGTCCGGACACCGGATACATCGCGAACAAGACTAAGCATGCTAAAAGCCTCTCGGGAGGCCGTCATGTGATGCATGGCCCCGGAGTCGATGATCGAGGTCTCAGCAGGGTCCCGGACCGGGGTCACCATATCGCAACAGTCACATGGAAGCAAGCAAGAGACGTGGACACGGTGGAAGGGGGTGCGAAACGGGACCTCCAATCATCAAGCCACGCAACGTCGTCATGGAAGGGAGGCGACGAGACAGACAAGGAAACGAGACAAAACCGTAGCTCAGACTCAGTCATGCGAGGCTGGGCAAGAGAGCAGGAAGTGACGCAACTCGCACTTCCCTGGGGGGGAGGGCGAGGCAGGCCGAGCTGGAGCGCAATGAACCACTATAGCTGACGCTCACCGGAGAACGGCCTGGGAGTGTAGACCGAGTGCGAAGTAATGACACCGGAGCCTGGATAGGGGAAGGACTGCCCCGGTGAAGGGAACAGAGGCATCGATGACTTCGGATAGTACTGTTGTGACGCGGGTGTCTGTTGGACTGGCGGAGCTATTGGAGTAGCAGAGCTGCTCGACGAGGCTGAGGCGTCAGGGTCGATGGCAGGTACGATGGCAGAGGCGAGACGGCACTCCTGCTGGCGACGCATGGTGGCAATGACGCGCGCCTTATCTGTCGGAAGAGGGCACGTGTACCACCCGTGCCCGGGTTGGCCAAAGTTGTGGCAGACCGAGCCACCACTGCTGGACCGAGGCGACGGCTGCTACTGTTATTGTTGCAGCAGACCCTTGCCTTTCTTGTTCCGGCTCTTCTTCTTCCCCGAAGACGACGAGGTAGATACGGCGGGCGAAGCAACGACCACGGAGGTGACGGCAGGGGAGGGAAGAGCCTCTGTGCGCTAAAGTTGGGACTCCTGACGAGCTTCCTCAATCCGGAGGAAGAGCTCGTATGCCCAGGGCATGATGGTGCCCTGGGCCGCCATGGTGGAGAGGACGTCCTAGGGGTAGTGCACGAAGACGTCCGCGTATGCGCTGGTGGCGCCACACTTGATGGTGAGGAGCGCGGCCAGAGGTGGTGGGGCAGAGGTGTCGAGACGACAAAGGATGTCCTCCCGCTGTCAGTAGATGGTGACAGTCTCGGTCTCCCCCATGTGCAGGAAGTTGAACTCCCGCAGCAACCGGTTGGTCTCAGCCTCGCTGTACAGGCGATGGGGACGATTAAGTACGTGCCACGCGGCTGCAGGGTCTAGGGTGGCGCCGGCGGTAAAGTTGGCGAGGAAAGGCTCCAGGGCCAGGCCGGAAGCCGGAGGGGCGACAGGGACAAGGGCACGTGCGGCACGACCATCGTCATGCAACTGGTCGGCCTGGGTGGTGTCATACGGGAGGGTGTAGTACGCCCATAGGCCCTCACCCTGCGTCCATATCCAGAAGTTGAGCTCCTAGCTCAGGAACTGCTCGCCGGCCTTAGACGGTGACCTCCGTCCTTGGCCCCACTCTGGGTGCCGGACGCAGGCAGAAGGACTTTGAGATGCCGCCTCCGCCTTCTGCCTGCGTCCGGCACCCAGAGTGGGGCCAAGGACGGAGGTCACCGTCTGCCACTGGCGTTGAGTCTGCTACAGCGCTCGATATTGCTTGGCAACGGGCATAGCAGGGCTGGCGTGCCCAAGAGGAATAAATGGTGGTAGCGTGCTGGTGGCAGCATGGGAGGCCAATGGCTGCAACGTTGCAAGCTGCTACGTCAAGGCGGCAAGCTGTTGCTGAAGAGCAGCCAGGGGGTAAGGGTTGCCGCTAATGATGCCAGAGGGTTGCTTCTGCTACTGTTATTGCTGCTGCTACTACTACTGCTACTGCTGGTGGTGGTGGTGGTGGTACTGCTGCTACTACTACTACTACTACTACTGCCGCTGCAACTGCTGGTGCTGCTACTACTGCTCCTGCTGCTGCTGCTATTGCTACTACTGCTGCTGCTGCTACTACTGCTACAGCTGCTACTGTAGGAAAGGGGGGCTTGGGGTCCCCCCAACAGAGGACGACCCCTCCTCAGAGGGGTTGTTAGTCATGGTGGATTATGGTACCTCTTGTCCCCCTTTTTGTGTTTTTCTCTCTGTTTATGTGACGTTAATGTCAGTAGTGATGTCAGCTGAGGATGGCTGACGTCAGCAGATACCATTGCGGTGTGTGCAGAGCAACTGCTTTGTTCCCCCCTTTTTTTGTGTTGCTGATGACATGAGCAGTGACGTCAATAGTGACGTCAGCAGACGACCGCTGACTTCAGCAGCGGTTGATGTAGCCGCTGCTCCACGGTTGCAGCCGCTATTGCAACTGTTGCTGCTACTGCTAGTGCTATTGCTGTTGCGCTACTACTGTTGCTGCTGCATCTGCTGCTGTTACTGCTGCTAATGCTGGTGCTGCTCCTCCTACTGCTGCTGCTGTTGCTAATGCTGCTGCTACTGTTTCTGTTGTTGCTGCTGCTGCTACTGCTGCGGCTGCTGGCAGGGAGGGGATCTTGTTTTTGTTTTGTTTTGTTTTGTTTTCCTTCTTGCTCGTCACTACGAGCTTGCTGCTCGCTATGACTGACAAGCCGCAAGCAGCGAGCTTGCTGCTCACTACTCGCTGCTTGCTGTGAGCATGGAGCTTGCTGCCAACAGCTCGCTACTCACAACAAGCGGCGGGCTACGGGCAGATGCGGCTGCTGCTGCTGCTGGCTGCTGCTACTGCTGCTACTGCTGCTACGGCCGGCTGCTGCTGCTGCAAGCTGCTGCGAGCTGCCGTTGCTACCGGCTGCTGCTCGCAACTACTGGAACTGCTGCTGGGGGCTGCTACTGTTGCGAGCTGTTGCAAGCTGCCGCTGCTACCGTCTGTTGCTGTGTGCAGCTAATGCTAGCTGCTGCTGCCACAGTTCGCTGCTGCTTCAGGCTGCTGCTGCTGCTGTTAGCTGCTGCTGTCAGTCACACCTGGATGACGTCGCCACGTGCGTCGTCGCCAGCAAGCACCTGACGTGGCCTGCCGCTCACCTCCTCGCGTCAGGCGTGGGGTTCTGTGTTGCCGGAAAAAAATCCGGCAGATTTCCCCTGGCCCAGTGGCCGTGGGAAAAACTCTGACGCCGCAACCAGGCGGGTCAATGCTGCCAGAAAAAATCCGACAGCATTTTCCCTGCACTGGCGTGTATTGAGGTCCGCCGGCGTTGTCTGGCACCTGTACGTCAGTCTTCTGCTGCTGCTGCTGCTACGCTCTGGCTCTGATACCAAAACAGAAATGCTAGGCAGCAGGTTGGGGTGGCAGCGTTGTTGATTCAGCGTGCGGGCTTCCACGCTCGTTGCTTAAGTCTGCTGCCCCCTCAATCTGCTGCTCTAGAGACTAAGTCTGGAAGATCTGGGTTTGTTACTTACAAGTGTGCGCGCCAGTGTTAGCACCTGAAACCAGCTGGAAACCGAAAAAAACTTATTAGGAATGAAGAATGAGCAACAATGGGAGACCCCTCCAAGTTCTAGCTCCCCACTTCTATTGTAGAACTTGTTACTCAGCTAACCAGCCAATCAGAAAACAGTCCTAGACCTGTTTTCTGGCAGGCAGGGTCTTTGCGGTGAGCCCTGCCCGACGCCTGACAGCCCAAAACCCGGGCGTCGTACGTTTTGCCTAAAAACTGGACCATACCATAACACCAATGCTGCGTACGCAGTCGTGCGGTTAGAATCAGCTAGAAAAATAGCAACACAAAGTTACGGCTGCCCAAACCCGGGCAGTGGCTGCGACAGTTTGTGATGCCAAACAGAGTTGCACAGCAAGAGACATGGACCCTAGGCAAAGCATGATGCAGCAGACGCAGTGGCACAACCAGAAACAACGATGGGTTCATGTGGACATCATCTGCAGTGGCACTGACCGCCGGCGGCCCGACCGCTGAGGAGGCCTGCCGATGGAGCTGAGCGCGTCGCCGGAGGGAGGAGGCTCCAGCAAACTGTGAGTGGGCCTCAACGTGCGTCAGCTCCATCGAACAACACTCCAGCAGCATCAAGTTTCGCCGTCAGTCATCTGCATGCCGATGTACACAAGCCGGGAGGACACAATAGAGTACAATGAGAGATGCACAAAAACCAACATGCGGCAGTGTCAGTTTTCTAGGGAGTGGCAAGTTGCCAACACGCACTCGCTACCATACAAGCTCAACACACATAGCATCCATGGCGACGGGTTAGACAAGAAGTTGGTGAAAAAACACTTGAGTTAGTAGCGAGAGAAAAAAAGTGATGAAAGTCAGGAGCAAGCGAGTTTTTAGCACACAGTTGACCGGGCCACCCCCTTGAGCAACTCAAAGTGGGGCCCGGCCGCCACCCTGGGGTCAAAACGAACAGGTCGGCTAAAGGCCACTGTGGTTTCTCACTCCTCAGAGCGACTGAGCGTGTGACGTTGTAGTATCAGCAACCCAAGCAGGAACTAAACAACTAGCATAGCATGCAGAGCACATGAAGCCAGAATCCACATCGACCACAAGCGTATGTGGAGCATGCATCTCTCATGTGATCTCTCTCATGTTTCAACCATCCAATGGCTCATCACCAAATGTTGAGAGCAGCAAGAGACTTTCTCTAGCATAGCTGAGCATGGTTGAGCCCACCAATCTTGCACCCGGTAGAGAGTGCTAGTGATGTATGGCTCCATAGCTTTAGTTCTGCTCAGTCACCTACAGGAATGGTGTGTGTGTGTGTGTGTAAATGGAAGGAGTCAAGAGGTCACTTGCATGTGTGAAAGACAAATCAACACTCCCCCATGACCCACAGACGAACAGCCGACATACCACACGAAGGAGCACAGTACGAGAGACAAAGGTTGGCAAATCAGCCAGGAACATCACGTGCACGCAACAAGCCAGGAACATCACGTGCATGCAACAAGCCACCAGCCTTGACGGGCTTCCACCCGTCACGACTGACGGGTGGAAGCCACACAGACCAACACTCCCCCACGCTGACATAGCCGTCTATGCCACAACAAATGAACGAAGGCAGAGAACAACAATGTATGCCAAAACCACAATGTGCACCAGTAAACCGCACACACATACACAACTGCTGTCCATCTTAGGTCTCCTCACGACACTCGTACATCATACCAAGTGTGCGGGTCTAGACCATGAGAACAGTCATGCACACACACACAAGCCAGCGTAATACACACCATACACATGTCAGGCTGCAAGAGGGTCTCCTCGTGACACTGGCGGTACCAGTGCCCGGGTCTCGACCACTAGGAGCAATCCAACAGGTGTCTGTGTGCCGACCACAATAACATCGTCAATCAATACATAGGATCATAGGGGGGTCTCCTCGTAGCACAGTTGTACCTCACCACGTGTCCGGGTCTCGACCACAATGAGCAAACCAGCTGGCATGCACATGCTACACGCAGTATGGCCACACATCAAGACACACGACCCCATGGTCTCCTCGTGACACTGGTGCAACCGACCAAGTGTTCGGGTCTCGACCAACAAAGTGCGGCTGTAGTATGCTCATAGCAGAGTATGGACCCCTCTCCATACATTTCCCACAACGTCGCGTCAGGTCAAGGTCCACACAACACTCCCCCTGGGCAGATGAACCTGGCGGCGGTGTCCTCGACGGAGATGCTAATGCCGTAGCTGAACAGATCCTGGGCGATGAATCATGTGGTCTCTCCATCATATAGAGATATCCCCCCCTGTCATGTACGAGTCGGCTCCCTCCCTCAAAGACAAAGTGGTGTCTCCGACTATGACTCCTCACGTCGCAACTCCATCACCTCGAGTGTACCAGTGCTTGTATGATTGCCAAGGGTCCCAACTCACAGTCTCTCCTCTCCCCGCTCTACCGCGATGCATCTGTGTATGCCGAAGGAAAGGGAATGGGCAAGCAGTACGCGAGCGTGGATGAAGTGGCAGAGCTGGCCTCCGAGGCGGGATAGAGCACCGTGAGATACAAGGGTGTACGACCAGAAGAAGAGGGATGGAGCAACGAACCGGATCACCACTCATGGACGAAGGTGACGATGGAGAACTTGAGTTGGATGGATGAAGGTGCGTGATGGCAGTAGCAGAAGGAGGAGCGGTGACGGATTCGACAAGAGCGACGATGGCAGAAACTAAAGGCTCGCTCAACTCTCCTATGGTAGTGTCTCCATCGGATGTCATACTTAGGGCTGCTACAGGATCCTCCCTCAGTATGGGTGTGCGAGGTCCTGGTAGTGGAAAGCTCGTGCCAATAGTGTTGATGCTCCCCTCCTCTGAAAATTGCTCACGTGCTGCCACCACCTCCCGCTTCAGCATCACTACATGCTCGTGCAAGTCAACGTAATCTGCCTTGTTCATGTGGAGGTGGCCTATGTCTGCCTCGCGTAGGATAAACTCTGCATCACTAGATGCTACACATGCAGACTGCAGTACTCACTAGTATAGTTGTGTCTGTATCTCTGCTACTGAAGACGATGGAGACGGTGCTGTTGCATCCTCCTGGGGGTCAACCAAACTCCTCATGTGCTGAGACACTGGAATATCGGTTTTAGCGGCAGGTGTCGCATCCACACCACAGCTCATGTCTGTCATAGGAGGATTGAGCGGTCGTATGCCGAGAGAGAAGGAGAAGGAGGAGTTGTCAGAGTCTGTGGAGCATGTGGAAATATCATCCGTGCAGGAACTGCCACTCTCTGCGTCGATGTGATGAGCAAGGTCACCAACAGGTGAACATGAGAGGGAAGAACTCAGCTCCTGCTTATGAGGTGACTCTATCCGCGTGTACGGATCTGCTCCGGTGTCCTTGACTGCCGCCATAGTGGACGCAGGTGTGCAAGACTCCGGTTCGACAATGCCCGTCAAGGTGACCAGCAAGCGCAGCTGGCGCTTAGGTACTGTCTCGCCGGGAAGGGTGGTCACTACCACCTGTTCGATGATAGAGTGAGGACCACCATCTGACTCTGTCATGTGTGTTGCTGCTCCGTCGTGTCTACGGGAACTTGGAGACTCAGGGAACATGTGTGACTCATCACGCTAAAGCTGGTCCTCAGGTAGCGCAGAGGACACGGTGAAGCCTGCTGAGTTTGCTGTAGCACATGTCCCAGTGACATCTCTCAGAACTGCTGCTCTCAAGAATGCCTCAACCTCTAAAAGACCAGCCGGCCGACTCTGCTCATGCACTACAATCACTATCGTACTCGTGTAAGTCTCGTGCACCAACGCCCCCGGAAATCCGTATGGGGCATCCCGATCTGCACGACACTCCTGTGCCACCCCTAGGACGCTACCAGTTGGAGTCGCAAGTGGCACCGTCCAGGCACGCGGGACCTGCACTCCTGATGCAACCTGCTGCTGCAGAACGTCTGGATCTTGCCCAAGCGTAGATGTCGACCTCGATGACATGCATGTCCCTGGTACTCCAACATCCGCCGGAATGATGTGAGTCTGCTGCACACTCTCCGCAAAAAGTCCGGTAGACGTATCCCGATCCGTACGGGACTCATGTGCCACCCCTGGGCCTCCACCGGTTGGAGCCGCGAGTGGCACCGTCCAGGGACGCCGTGCCTGCGCTCCTCCTGATGTCACTTGGTGCAATGGAAGATTTGGATCCAGCCCGGACGATGGCAGACAAGTCTCCAACATGAACGCCATGTCGGGATCAGACTCCACGCCAATGACTATACATAACTGTAACTGTAACAACTGTAATAGCTTTACAAATAACTATGATATCATGCACTTAACAGTTCAACATACGATGTCCATGCTCGGTTGTCACACCAGTCCTCGATATCCTCAACTCCCTTGGTTCACTGGATTTGAACACGAGTATTGATATTTCTTGTGTTATTGGCTTCATTGAAGGATGGAAATTTTGGCAATAGTGGGTGTAGATTAACCATCAAGGATTCCTAGCCTTCACTGGTTCATGATACCAATGTTCGGAGCAGCAAATGGACACTCATGGTGAAGAGTGCGCAGCACAAGGATCACGGATGTGAGTGGGAAGAACACGTCGCATTTAGTAGAACTGAATCAAAACAAGTTTTTGTTCTTTATGACAATAATATTACATCAGATTCTCATAGCATGTGATCTATGCTTTCCAATGCATCCAAGCATGCCTAAATCGGAGCAGTAGAGCCCCTGATGCAACTGTCAAAGTAACCCTTGGTGGAGCCACCCACGTTGCCTTACATGCTAGGCAACGGGAGGTGCTCCGATGATGATCCGTCAGAGCGTCTTTCCTCACCCAGAAGTAAAAGAGAAGTTTATCCTGATCAAAGATTATGTTTTGGTTGCTTCCTTCATGGCCCTGGTGCATTTGGAGCTCGTTGGAGTTGAACTCGGATCACCGGCGGTGGATTATCCCGCCACCCATGGCGGGTTACCAGATTCCACCTGCCCAACACCCAAACTTCGGGCTAGGCTAACATTCTGAATACTCACTCAAATCAAGTGATTCAAAGCTCGGTATTGCATGGGCAAATGTAAGAAATCCAAATCTAAATTCAGAAAAGGTGTTTGACCACTCCCTAATGCCCGACACCCTCTCCTCACCTCTTTCTTGCAAAGTCGGCGGCCAACAGTCGTGCACCGGCAAGGCGGTAGAAAAACATTATGGCTGCCGGTTAGTGGACGGAAGTTTTTTCAACAAGAGCCAGAATAATTTCCACTCCCCAACAAAATATACATAAGTAATATTGGACTGGCTATTGAAACTTCTGTGCAAAGTTTCTTACTCATCTACGCTGTGACCCCTTGACTGGTGTACTTTCTCGTACAGACGACAAATTTGATGGACCTGATGACGGCGGATACTGACCGGTGGAGGGAATGTCAAACTGTGGTGAGACGCATGGCTCTTGTCCATTCTCGTGGAGCCTCCCACACTGTAGCATTGCATGACTAGCTCCATTGGCAACAGCCAATGCAATTCTATGTGACATACAGTCTTCCTAGGTTCAGGCAGCCATAGTTAAGCTCTATGAATCTTCTAGCTGATTCTGACTGAATGGCTGCATTTACAACTTGCATGTTTTGGTGTGGCCATGTTTCAGGGTTAAAGACACGAAGCCCGGGTTTGGGGCTATATTTTTTCTGGTAGGGCTTTCCAGAAAAGAAAACTTCACATGCCAGAAAATCGTGGAATACACTGATTGGCTTGTAGACTGAGTAACAGGCCTCACACAGGTCAGGGTCCAGTTGAGTATGAGAAGGGTGTCACACCTGAGTTAATTTCTGTTGATAACTCGGTCATCATTCAAATTCAGCTGCATGTCTGTCACTAACTCTTGACTGCAAGTATTCCCTCCTACAGCTGAGAAACCAATGCTGTTCAGGTTCCTAGTCTGGGCCCAGTAGGCCACACTTTTCAGTCCAAGTGCATAAGGTGACAGAAAATGATCTTACTTAGGCTAACGGAATATCATTTTTGGCTTGGAATTAAAGTCATAGCATAGTAGTTATATTTTTCTAAGCAACGGTAGTTGCATTATGTGCCAGCCAACGTAGGCAGACACCAATGTGTGACAATGCAGGAAAAAACATGCCAGAGTTTTCCTGGCAGAGTTATCCCCACCTGGTGGAGGCTTCAAAATTCCCCAGACACAGGGAAAATGATGCCAAAAATAATTGTGGTATTCACCCCACAACAGTGGTAGCATGGCTTATCACGCGGCCGATGCACAGCAGCATGCCACCAACGACAGAGCCGATGCACATGGCCACGGCAATGCCACATTGCAGGGAAGTATCCCTGCTGCTCTTACTTTCCTCCTCGAAATTCCCTCATTCCTCCCTCACGAACTCCCCTTCTTTCAGGTGCAACTACATCAGCAAACTAGGAGACAGGAGCTAAAAACGAAAACAGAGAGGTAGAGAAAAAAACATCATTGGAAGGTGAGAACACACCGCGCTGACACACATCAGAAAAGAGCGGTAGCCACTACAACCTGCATACATGCGTTGCAGTAGCAGTAGCAGTGCTGCTTAGGAAACACCAGCAACAGTGGCATGCGGCAGTAGCAATAGCAGCAGCATAGAAGCAGCAGTAGTGCATAGAAATAGCTATGGAAGAAGAAAGAAACAGCTACAGCACATGGGAGCAAAGGCAGCAGAAATAGCGGCAACAGCAGCAGCAGAAGAACACAATAGTCGTAGCAACAGTGCGCAGAAGTAGCAGTAAAATTGTGTACAGCAACAGCAAGAGCAGAGGGCTCATTGACCGACTGCCTCTGCACCCAGTCGTCCTTCTCACGGTATTGAGAGTAGCAAGCCTGGCACAAACACCCTTGGCCTTAGAGTCCAGGTGGACTACACCTAGGTGCAACCAGTGTGCCGGGTCGGCCACGAGCTGGTCTCTTATAAGTTCTCATTTTCTTGCAGCATTGAGCCACCTTATTGTGGCCAGACCCACGCCGGACATGTGTGTCCTGGCCACCCAGAGGTCCCCTTGATAGTGCTTGAACTAGGCAGACTCCATGCTACTCAGCACAGCTGCCTTTGACTGCTGGCGACATGAGTGAAAGTAGCTGCAGCTGATGGAGCTGGCAGCCTAGTGCTACCACGTGGGAGACTCCACAAGACAAAATGAGAGCCACGTCTCTCACCACGGTATGACATCCCCTCCATCGCTCAGTGCCTGTTGTCATCAACGCCCACCGAGTGAGTCGTCTGCACGAGCATATACACCAGCCGAGAGGTCAGAGTAAGATCAGTGAAGCATGGACAATTCACAAAACTCCCCCATAACATGTGGACACCATTGTACATACATGTGCAGAGGTCATGCATATACAACACACATCACATGTCGCAGTCCACCATACCCTCATATCCCTGTAATCAAGAAAATCCATTGAATTGCAATGATGAGAACAAGAATAATGAGGGAGAAAATGATGCGGCACAAGCTGAGGGAGACTCATGGATACACGACAGCGCACTCACGGATGCAACCCAACTAGCCTGATGGATTTCTTGAACGATGTAATGTTATAGCTGTGGTTACGAAATCAGCTAGCTATCACACAGTCTCGACCCATACCATCTGGATGTAATCCTCATGCAACAAGGTGCACACATAGTGACAACTCCACGTTGATGTGCTTTGTGTTTGTGTGATGAATGCTATCACTTTCTACAACGGTGATGGCACTCTCATTGTCACAATGCGGCATGATGGTTGACGCAGGCTGACAAAACTCACACGACAGACAATGGAGCCATACACTCTTGTATGCACCAATGCCAAACTCCACATACTCTTCCTCTACAATGTTGCATGCAATGCATCCCTACTTGCCGCTACGCCATAAGAAAGTTTTACCATAGTTGAGGAAGATCCACTCAGTACGGCTCTTTCTGTCTGCACTCCCAGCCGTCACTGTCAGTTTAGCCTTCAGACACCTCAGACGGTTGGCAACACAGTGCCAACCCATGGCATGGGATAGAGAAAAAATATAGTACCACACAATTTGTTGCATCCAGGTGTAGCTTGTGCTGGGATTGTCGAAAGTAGACCAGCAAGCCGTGTGGTATTAGCAAGGAACATGACTGACCAAATGAAACAAATGAAGGTAGTAACATCCGCTTGTTGGAACTAGTGGGTGTGGAGGCACCCTCAAGGGTGCCTAGCTCTCACTGATGTACACTACCAATGTTTGGGACAGCCAATGGATACCTTTGGTGAAGATTGTGAAGAACAAGGATCACGGATGTGAGTGAGCAGAATAGATCGCATTCACTAGGACTAAATCAAAACAATTTTTTGTTACTTAATGCAGTGAGATGGCATCATATCCCTTTAGCCTGTGATCTCATATTTCTAACACATCTAGGCATGCTCAAATTGGAGCAATAGAGCCCCTGCTACGGCCATTGAAGTAACCCTTGGTGGAGCCGCCCACCTTGACTTGCACGCTAGGCAACGGAAGGCGCTTTGACGGAAACCCGTCAGAGCGTCTTTCCTCGCTCAGAAGCACACTCTCCTCTACCATGTACCACCAACATGGGGTGTATGCATAATCCGTCTCTGTCACTCGTGACGGTTGGAAGCCACATAAACCAACACTCCCCCTGGCTGACATAGCCGTCAACGCAAGAAAAAGTGAGCTAAGACATTGAATGATTGCTCGTGAGAAGCCACGGAGAGCACCAATCAACCACACACATACACTGACTCCTCCTCCAAGCATAGAGGACAAGCCTGCAATCCTCGGGAGCAAAATGAAGGACACAAGGTCTCCTCGTGACACTCGTAAAACCCACCAAGTGTCTGGGTCTCAACTGTACAAGAAGTCTCACACTTGCACATAAATACTAGCACAAACCGCATCATCCACAGGTCATAAAAGGAAGAGGGTCTCCTTGTGGCACTACTACAACCTAGCAAGTTGCTGGGTCTTGACCAAGAGAGTACTATGATCCACATGCAATCACATGGCTATGGAGTGTGCAGGTACGTGACATGAGTCACACGCATGCTTCTACAGCACACTTGAGGCAGAGAAAAGACCCTCGTCATGCAAATCTCATAACGTCACAACAGGTCAAACTTCGCACAACACTCCCCCTGGGTAAAGGAACCTGACGTCGACATGCTGAATTGAGGTGCTGATGTCGTACTCGCCAAAACTGATGCCAGAAACATGTGCTTATTCTGACAAGTGCTGACATGGATTACCTCTCTCTCTCTCTCTCTCTCTCTCTCTCTCTCTCTCTCTCTCTCTCTCTC
>SZWC01026828.1:12555-26896 GCA_023375785.1 Penium margaritaceum
AGAGAGAGAGAGAGAGAGAGAGAGAGAGAGGGAGAGAGAGAGAGAGAGAGAGAGAGGGAAATGGATAGTGCAAGTGAGACTAGCCTTCATGTAAAATTCTATGGTTGGCAGTAAGAGGAGGGAGATCAAAAGGAAAGAGGGAGGGACAAAGAAATTGATATAGTAAGGGAGGATGGATGATGGTGGTAGAATGAGATAAATAGAAAGGTAAAGAAACATGAGTAGAGGGAAAGAGGAAATAAAAGAGGGATGATTGTAGGAAGGTAGTGTGCATGGATTGCATGGTGGGAACGAAAGAAGATAGGGGAAATGGTAGGGAGAATGCAGGTGCAAGTGTCGGTGTGAGTAGATTTTGTTTGCATGTTTATTTGTGATGACGGGTTTGAATAGAAGTGGAAGTGTGTTGTTTTAACAGATGGAGGACCGAGTGTGCAAGTAAGTGCGAGTACCATTCTTAGTGTTGGCATAAGTACAAGTGCAAATGGGAGACCGAGTGCGTGTTCACAATGAATATGCATGTTCAAATGCATGTGCAAGCCTGATTGGAGATGATGTATAGTGTGTGAAAGTGCATTTGCATTGATAAGTCCAGAGTTTGTGTGAAGGCTTCTGGTACGTCAAAGCCATGACGCATGAGAAGTCATGGCTCATCCACCTCTTTTTTAGCGCAATGCTTAAAGCGGATGAGCTTATAGCACATCTTCAAACACCACGGATATGATGTGCTATGGAATGAGTTAGGTTACATGCTTTACATTATGCGTTGGCTTGGAAAAGTGGAACCATATCCCGAACTTGTAACTAAGTATACTCATCCTACACTACCTTGAAATGTGGTACTATGTAATTGGGCTTAAAATTGAACATTACCCATCTCCGTAGATTCGTATTTTATTGTCACTAATTTTCATACAGTAAATCATTCCCTCAGTGGTGTACCATATCTCCCCACTACAACCATCCCTTCTTATCAGCATCCCTTCCTGCCTCAATGTCTCCTTCCAATCTTCCCTCGCTCCACATCTCTCTCCTTCTCTTTCCTTCTTTCCCTCTCATACTTTAACTACTCCTTTGAACTTTGCTCCATCCTTCCTCTTTATCTCCCTAGTATTATTACTCCCTCCGCTCAACATCTTCACCTCCCTCCCTATTTCCTTGCCCTATTACTCCTACCATCCTCTCTCCCTCTTGCCATTCCCCCCCTCCTTCCTTCCCCTCAAACATTCCCTCCTTTTCTTCCTCTTCCCGTCGTAGTATCCCCCCTCCCTCACACAAACATACACTTGTACCCTTGCACTCTCACTTGCACTCGCACCAACTCATGCACAAACACATAAGCAAATTCGCACAATGGCATAATGATACAAATTGTTGAGTAAGTGATATCACACCATAGTTTGATGACCGTTGTGGCATTGTGTTGCGGTGCAAAGTTGCAGCATGGGGTGAGCATGAGTGCGACTGGCAATTAGAATGAATAATTTTGAGTGTGAGCATGGTTTGTGTGCAAATGGGTGTGCGATTTCATGTGCAAGTGTAACTTCTAAATGTGATATCACACCTATACACTGCAATACACCGCAACATATGGCTTTGCACATTGATTTCCATTGATGCACTACAATGAACCAATGAACTATTTTGCACTTCTTATTGCCATGATAAGTGAAAAATACAGTTAAGCTTTAGTGGACACCTATGTTCATGGATATTCAGCGTTGAAATGCGTTGTGTTTTTAGTTTATTACAATTCTTTGAAGTGCACTCACAAGCGTGGTTGCAGTGCGCTCCAATGCACTACCATGTACATAGATGTATTGGACTATGTATGGTCCATTTTAGGCACTTTGATACACACTGATGACTTTCAATGTAATGAGATGTCCTAGCATGCACTTCAATCCATTGCTTTTCATTATGATGTAGTTTTCACTTTGATCCATTCTAATACATTGCTTGGCACTTAGATTCACCACGTATGCCTTCAAATACATAGAATGGAATGCATTGAATCATGTTAGAATGAGTCATTACACACTAAGATGCACTCGGATGCACTATTGTTTATGGTTTTTCATATGGATGCATAAAGATGGAATGCAATGCATGAAGGTGGAATCTTTGTTTTCATTATAATGCATTTCCATGCATTTTCATACAACTACAACATGCTGCTTTATACACTACTATCGTGTGATGCCCAATAATACATTATGTTTCATGATTTTTGCATTATCATTTGCATGATGATGCATTATGATGCACTGTGATGAAGTGCTAGGCATTGCTTCATCATGTAATGCAATGTGATGCATTGCAATGTACTACATTAAAGTGTCATGCACTACACAAAAGCGATATGCAGTGTGATGTATTGTGATGCACCATGGTAGACTATGATACACTCCCATTTACCATAGTGTAGCTCTATGTACTACCATACACCATGGTGGAACAAGATGTACTAGGATGTATTATGGTGCACTGCCACACACTCCCATTGACTATGAAACGCTACTATGCAATACTATACACCATGTTACAAGACGATGCAATGGGATACACCATGATACACAATTATGCACTCTCATGCACTACAATATGCTTTTGTAAACTCCAATACACCATGGTGTGATACGTTCTACCATAATGGATCATTATGCACCTCAACGCAATTCCATACACCATGATGCAAGTTTTCACGTTGTCATGCACCATACTACAATGCGCTAAACTAGAATGCACCACGACACACTTTTGATGAATTCCCATACACCATAATACACTTTTATGTAGTGCCATTCACAAAATTGCAATGTGATGTAATGTGACACATCATGGTATACTATGATGCAATGTCATACACCATGATACATGTTTTTTAGTGTCATACACCATGGTGAAATATGATGTGCTTTGATGCACCATGGTGCATGTTTATGCACTCCCTTGCACCAAAATACAATTTTTATAACTACCATAGACAATGATGTAATGTAACATATTTTGGTACGAACCGGTGCACTCGGATGCAATCCCATACACCATAATGCAATTTCATGCACTACCATATACCGTGGTGTAATGTGATTTACTTTGATGCAACATGGTGCACTATGGTGCACTCTAATGCACCATCATGTTCTTCTAATACATTTCCTTTGACCATGGTACAATTTCATGCACTTTGATAGACCATGGTTCTCTAAAATTCACTCTTCTGGACCATAAGATACTAATATGCACTTTCATACACCACATTGTAGTGTAATGCATTAGGATGCACCATGGTACGTTGTGCTCCACTCCCATGTACCATAATACACTTTAATGCACTTCCATAAACCATGGTGCACTGTTTTTCATTTTTATGCACCATGATGCACTTAAATGCATTCCCATGTATCATAATGCACGTTATTTACTACCACACACCACGATATAGTACAAGACATTGTGATACACCATGGTGCATAGTGATACACATTCATGCACCATAATGTAATTTTGCATACTGTCAAACACATGGTGCAGATGAAAACACTACAATGCACCATGGTGCACTGTGATGCACTCTCGTGAACCATGATGTTGCATGATAAGCCCGGATACACCATGGGTCACTATGATGTACTCGCATGTAGCATAAAAACAATCATGTACTACCATCCACCATGATGCAATACGGTGTACAATGATACACCTTGGTACACTATAATGCACTCCCAAGTTCCCTAATGTACTTTTTTATACTATCATACACCATGTTGTAATACGATATACTACGATGCACCATGTTGCCATGTGATACTCTCCCATGTACCATGATATTATTTTACATACTCGAATACAACATTATGTAATCCAATGTACCACCATACATAATAGAACACTTTTATGCACTCCCATACACGATAATGCACGTATATGCAATGACATACACCATGGTGAAATACAATTCACTACAATGTACCATGTTACACTATGATGTAATCCCATGTATTACTATGTACGTTTATCTATATCCATATACCATGGTGAAATACGATACACTTTGATGCACCTTTGAACTTTTTGATGTACTTTGATGCACCATAGTATACTTGCATTGACACCCTTGTACCAAGATGGAACGCGATCAACTATGATTCACCATGATACGCTTTCATGCACTCCCATGAATCATAATGCACTTTTATGTTCTTCTGTATATTGTTGTCATATAGAGTGCGGTATGATGCACAATAGTACACAATGATGCAATCCCATGCATTATAGTGCACTAATATGCATAGCCATATAATATGATGTGATATGGTCCTGAACAACGTACCATATTACACTCCATGCAATTCCATGTACCATAATGTACCTACACACACTACCATACGCCATGGTTGAATACAATTCTGTACGATGCACCATGATACATTATGATGGAATCTTCTGCATCATGATGCACTTGTATGCATTACCAAATACCATGGTATATTGAATGGACCATATGCACCATGGTACACAATGATGCACTCTTTTATACAGAAAAATGCAATTAAGCACACTTTAAAACAACATGGTGGAATACAAAACCACAATGCAAAATGGTGCATTTTCACAAACTTGCATAAAACACACTACATATTTCTTTTTTGCCATACACCAATGTGTACTACGATGCATTTTGACAAACCACGATTCACTATGGTACACTTCCATGCACCATAATGCACATACATGCAATGAAATACACCATGGTGTAACATGAGCACTACAATGGACCATGGTGGACAATGACACACTTTGATGGAATAGTATGAACTTCTATTCACTTCATTATACCATGATGTAATGCAATGTAGTACAATTCACAATGTGGTACTGATGCACTTCCAAAAGAATGAGAGGAAAACAATCATGGAGAGAGAAGAAGTGAGGGATGGAGGGAGGAAACAAGGAATGGAAAAATGGACGGATTAAGATACATTGGTGTGAACATATGGGGAAAACGTTGAATAAGAGAGACGTATAGGGACAGAGGACAAGATAATGGAACAGTAATGAGAAACAAGGGATACGGAAAGGTATGGGTTTTCATAAGGAGCAAGACAAGAAAGTGGGTAATGCATGGGGAGAAAAGGCTTTTAAGAGGGAGGAATACAGGAAAACGAGGAGGTACACCATGCAATGCTTGACAAATGCATGCTAGGTGATACTTGCAATATCGATCACCCTTGGCCACACCCACGTATACTAAGCACGATGTATCATGAACAATGCACAATGAATTGTGCATTGCGCATGGACACAAGGGCCCTACAATTTTCATATATTGGGTTTATGTCATTTTCATTAGCATTGTAAGTGACTCAATTTGCATTGAAAATTGTACTTCCGTACAATTTTTGTATTATTGTTGTATGTCATGGGCAACTAAGCATATACTTTGAGTTTAGCCATTGTTGGAGAAGAAAAGTAGTTCACAAATAGTACCATTCATAGACCATACTTGACGAAAATCAATTATGAAAACATACCTTACGCCCTTTCATTACCTCAATTTGATCCTCTATTCATTCCAAATCTTAATATAATTGCTTGGATATGTGAGAATTCTTTGGCGTATGTTGGTCCTTGTGCCATGAGCTCCAAGGCTCATGGAATGCTAGCACTTAATGGCTGTTTTATCTGAGATTTACTTACTTAAAACCAAACCTTACGTGTCATTACTGTAACATTACTTTGAAAATATGGTTTCATACTTTTCTTACCACTAAAATTACTTCAAATTCTTGCAAAACAATACACCAAAGTATTTTCAAAATGATATTAATGAATGGGCAGAGGAGAAACCTTTCTGAATTGTGTTTTGCATGATTTCACATAACTTGAAATGAAAAGAAAACTACAAAGGAAAACATTGCAACTACAATGGAAGTTAATTGTTTTGCCTGTGATATTCAATGAAACCTCTTAAATTGCGGCAAATGGCATCACAACCACCACCAAAACCACCAACATGAAAAAGGTTTGAGTAATGGGTACAAGCAAAGATAGCGATGAGAAAGCACATTGCTAGACACATGAATGGATGGTATGCGGTGATGCAATGTCATTGTCATATGAATGTTCTTATAACTATATCTCAAAGGTCAAATGGGGCTCTCATAGAAAGGGAGCATGTGGTGGAGGAGGTGCATATTCGGACTCATGAGAAGTCCATGGTTTAATTTGGAATCTCCTTTTGACCAAAACTCACAAATTATCTAATTCACCAATCCTACCAATAATTTTGGAGTTTTGCATGGCACGAATATCTCACGGAAATGGCACAAGGAACAAAAAAGTTGTAATAATTGTGTAGTTTGTATCCATGCTCTTGCATTTTCAAGACAATACAATCAACCATAGCACAGAATTGAGACAAAACATGGTTATCTTTCATCAAGATTTATTGGGTGGTATAATAGTTCATGATGTGGTAGAAATCCGATTAAAACAAGCCGTATGTTTGGTAGAAAAACATTTTGGCAACTCTATTGCATAAATATAAACTCAAGGTATGGGATTGGATAGTGCTCGTGTAACATTCTGAGTTAAGGCTACAAAAAAAAGAACTTAACATGTTCATGTTCTTCTTATCAAAACCACCTTGGATTTAATTTTTTACATTCACAATGTTTTTGCATGTATTTTTAATTCATTTGGTTAATGTATATGATTTTCTTTATGAAAGTCCAATGAATTCTCTTCCCTGATCTTCATTTCTTCATTCACATCATCTTTTGGTTCTCATCTATATCTTTAAAATTTCATTTAACTAAATTTCTTCTATTCTTGCAATCATGTAAGGTCGTTTTCTACTATTGTTTCCATTTATAACGGGCTTACTACGACAAGGATACTACTCTTAGTTTGAGGAGAAGTAGAAAGGCCTGTATTACACAAGATCATTGAGTGGATTCACGGGTCACACGTTACTCTTGGTGAGATGATTTGAAACATTATTAAGTTAATGAAAAGCAAGAAGTAAAGTTGAAAAACCAATTCTTAGTTATAACATCTTTTTTACCACCATATGTGATAGTCCACACTCACGATTCTCACGATATTTCTTTACCTTAGTGACTACTTTATCACTTCCTACCTAACGATCATAGTGAAGCACCTCATAGGGTCCCTCCATATTCCCTTCAAGAGACATGGGATCTCTAATGACGAGATTACTCATTGAAGTGGTGGAAAATGAACTTGATTAAGCATGTGTCAATGTTTTTGGCTCTTCAGAGTAGTATTATCCATGAGAAGAAAGTTGCAACCTTAATGAAACTTCAAGCATCGCTAGATCCTATCTGAACATGTTGCTATATTCTACTCATGTATTGATCTCACCACCTTGGTTGTGTACAGTATTGTCAATAAGAGAGTTGACCAAGATTTCATTATTCTATTTTTTTATTAATTTGATTTTCAATGTTTATCTTTTGGTTTTGAACTCATTTGCGTGCCATTTTTTAGCTTGAAACGTTTTTTGTATGATTGTGTTGGAAAATGAACATTTGCCAATGTGCCAACATGTGTTCTACATTACAAGTACAATTGGTTTTCAGCTTGATGACTTTCTATCTAGGTTTTTTCCTATCATGTGAGCTTGGTAGCCTTTCCACTTAATATCTCAGTACATTTCACACTTTTCCAGATATGTGGGAGAAGATAAGGAATCTTTAAAGCACTCAAAATGGAAATTTCTACACCTTTGTGCCTATAAACGTGACGTGGTTTCTGTTACAATCATTTAAAGTCAAACAAACCTTGCACCAAACTTAGAAATCTATAATGTAATGCTTCTAAGTAATAAAGGCTATGAAGATGGTCTAAAAACATTGGAAAAAGGCTAGCTTCTACGTAGTTTTACTGCATTGGACGGTTTTAATACAAATTACAAGAGTTTGGATCAAAATATAGGCGCACAATAGGTGAATGCTCAAAACCCCTTTCTATTTCAAAAAATAAAATAACAAACTAATAGAGACATAAGGCAAATTATGTATCACCTATATAAATTAACATAATGTTTGGCAAATGATGTAATTTGGGACCATTGCTAAATTTCTGAACTAAATCAATAAAGTAATGTTTTTAACATATCCATTGAAATGGACCATGCAAATCAAACATGTAAAACATTTGGCATTCTCATGGTATGTGCTTCGTAACCTTTCTAAACAAAGCTTTGGATTTGGTAACATTTGCCTTCGTTTTATGGATGGATACATATTTTGTTGAATAACATTAAAGCAACAGAAGAATCCACTTTTTCCTTTTTGAGTGAGAAAGAAGGGTGCTTAGGGTGATAAGTATCATCTACTTCATGTTTCTCTTTGATACAGAATCACATGTACTGCTTTGTTTGATTAACCTATACAAGTATCTCAATTCATCCCTTGTAAACATTCTCAATGATCTTACGAGCCATACATTGATGAAAACCCCATAAAATTCATAAATTTAAAATATGTTTCAAACACAAAAACATCGGGTGAACTTTGTTGGTAATCCCTTGGATGTCCACTTGAGAGAAGCCCTTATTAATTTAAGAACACTTAGCTTTTTCTTATTATTGTGAGACATGAAAAGATGATGAATGAAACAAAGTTTCCACCATTATTCATGCATGAAAAAAATAAAAAATTCCTATTACTAGTCACGATCACAACCATTTATACGAGATGCAACATTAAAAACAGAAATCAATACCCACTAAAAAAATATTTTTTTCCTTCTTTAATTAGTTAATGAAAACATGGTTGAACACCCTCAACTTCACATACTTCACAATCAATTTTACAAAATGTTTTTTTGCATGCAAACATTTTCCTGAAAAGATCCACATTGTTGAAATTCTACATATCGAGAGCAAAGGCTGACTAGGCCTTGCTGACGTGAGAGGACCCTGATGTGCTTGGCTAAACATGTACATGCTTTTAAAAAGCAAAGTGCGGAAGTACGTCTTTTTGGGAGTTTAACGGTATTTTGAAAGCAAAAAAGTACATGTAGTTTAGTACTATGTACTAGCCTCATGGTAGCATGAGTACAACACAAAGCTCTGACAGTGTTCCTAGCCCCAGCTCGTCAAAATGTTTTTCCATGCGTCGAGCTCTTGGACAAGAGTCTTGACGTGTCTTGCACGTAAGGAAGCCTTCTAGAAGTCAAGGCCCCTCCTAGCCAAGCTGATAGTGTTTCTAGGATTAATGGGTCGACAAAGAAGAACTCTAGCAAGATTTGGAACCGGGTGCAAATTCAACAAGCTGACTTTGCTGGCGGTAGCTGACACTCAAATGTTTCAGGATGCTCAAATCAAGTGTGACAGCTATTAGCCCCTCCTTTTTAACTACTTCTTTTCGTTCAGACTAGTCTCCCCTTGCTTCATTGTAGGTACCAATCTTAACTATACCAATTGTGAATGTAGTAAAGCGTCATCCAACATTAAAACACATGTTGATGATGTAGGAACTCATCAATGAGGTCGTGTACCGGCTCAAAAAAAACCTCATTACTTCTTGTACAATGCCATGTGTGCACGTCATAAGGTGGCATCCTTTAACCTACCTCATGTGAGGCAGTTGTTGAGTTGTCCAATAGAGGTGAGAAAACCGAGGCGGTCACTCTTCTCTTAGCCTTCCCAATGTAGCTATCTACACTCCAAAGCGTGAACACAACACTTGAGATATTAAACTATTAGTCAACTTGCCTGTACAGTGGAAAATTCCTAGTACGAATTTTGTTGAAAAGTCATAGACAAATCTGTAATGCTTTTAAGAATCTTTGAATGAAGAAAATGATGTGCCCAGTTGTAGCATAAATTCAATGTACTTATTGCTTCACTTCAGAAAACATGACTGCATGTGAGCAAAGCCTTGATGTACATTCCGTGTATAGAATGAAATATAAAATAGGCTCTATGCGGTGTTTAGCAGTTTATGTTCACACGACATGTTCACTTGCTTGTGCACTTCCTTATACACTTGTTAATACAGAGTTTTACAAGTGAGGAAACTGGTCATATATGGGTTGATGAAGCCTTCATCCATGAATGGAGATCACTACTTACCATATTCAACAAAGTGCTTTCATAAAGGGGGTCAAAAAAATGTTCAATCCACCCATTATCTATGAACAATACTGAAAATGGAATATACTTTCACGGGATTGCATGTCAATAATCTTGTAAAACATGTTCATAACATTAGAATTGAAACATAAAAACTTGTAATGATTCATGTTTTCCCTTGGGTGACAACTTTCAAGTGATGTTTAGCCAGTTATGTGTCGTTAGCTATGTAAGAAGTTCCATAACCTATTCTTTTCACAAAACTACTAAAGCTTCTTGCCATTCCAATAGCATCAACTTGTACCTCCCTTACTATCTACATGTATAATGTGTTGAATCATTGAAACAAATACTCTTAATTGCACACACTCCTGATCCCAAATCTGGGGGTTTCTCATTCTTTCCACTGTCTTGAATTTGGGGCTTTTGCATGTGGAAAACCTACCTTTCAATGTCTCTCCTTATCTTAGAAAATATCTCAGCCATCCAAAGTAATGAACACATACACATTCATTCTCAATGGTTTTTGTACAAATATATCGGTGTCATACCAAAAACTGGGTATGACTACGAAAGGGTATGTCTCATGTTTTCTCTTAATAACATGCTTTCATCATGTTTGAATAGTGTCAAAGTGGAGCAATAAGAACTTAGTAGACCACTTGGTCATGGTATTAATTCTAGATGTTCCACTATAACTCTACTTTGGTGAGAAATATGTTTGAATTCATAGAGTATATTTTTTTTCTTTCAATAAAATGACGAAGTCTTATACCCTTATTAACTGAAATCTTAGGGGTTGAAGTTCATATTTATTTTGGTTTAAGAGAGTGGGTGTTCCATGGAGAACAATAAAAAATACCTAGAGTGAAGTAGGGTCTACACACTAATGTCATATGGCATACACACAACGAGTAACGTGGTTGTCCTTGAATGCTTGCATCATGAAATTCGTCCATTTCTACCCCTCATACTGGTTCAAACAAATTTATGTGTTGCTATAGAATTTGTTGCCCATCTGTTAAAACATTACAAATAGCTATGACAAAACGTTCGCCTTGCTCATGAATGGGAAGTTAGAAATCTACATGTTATAAGCAAAGGAGTATGATGTCATCTCCGCAGTACCACTTTGTGGGACCATCTTGTGACAAAAGATCCTTTCTGCGCATGATGTAGACTTAAATGCAAAGAATTGTAGCTACGGCTAGTGGGTTGAGTATGGCTACCCGTGCCAACACGTAGTTAGCCTTCTCCTTAATGCCAAGGTGAACCTAAGGATACACATGGACATACACCTCACAAAGATGGCATGAAGGAGGGCCTACTGCCACCCCATGCCCGAGGTCACAAGGTGCATTAAGCTTAGAAAGGGCGAGGCCCTCCAAGAGAGAAGCAAGGATCTTGGAGGCCAAATGCCAAACCCAAGGACTAGTAAGAGAGTTAGAAGCATGACCACATGTGTCGCCACTAGAGGCTTTCTTGACATGTGCTTAAGGTGTGCACAAACCCACAAGCCCTCTCTTCTCCCAATGCTACAGTATCCAAGGCAAGGCAGCACGCTACACGAGAAGGAGGGCATAGTGATTTTGGTCGTGGATACCGTATGGCAAAGCGAGGATCAGGATAAGGAGCAGACTCAGGTGTTGGACCTTAGTTTTAGCTCGTGACAGACGGGCATGCAGCAAAGGAGTAGCATGAATAGGAACAACTATAGAAGTTCATGGCCCAGGAAGATCTGTTGAAGTAGGTGATTCTAGAGCAATAACTCTCGTAACAAGTGATGCTCTAGTAAGAATTGTTGTACCACGTGATTTAGTAGAAGAAGTCAGTATGGGAGTGGGTAATAAAGCAGACCCATTTTCTCCTCCCATGTTGATAACCCTGGGACTTTCAAAGTAGTAAATGAGAATGGTATAGAAGATGGCTTGTCCTTCCATAAGTGGTTAGAGGGGGATGAGCCCTACAACTATGTGAAGACCGAGTTTGAGGATTGGTAGTCTAAAGAGCGCTCCTCTTCCTTTGAATCCTCCAAGGATGAAGAGACAAATTGATGTAATCAGATGCATAGAGGTAATTCACTTTACCTGTAGGGTATACGTGTGTACCCTAGTATTCACGTGTCCATTACCAAGTCTTTGTTTGAATTCCATATTTAATGAGCGATTGATTTTTTTGTGCCATGTGTGTTATTGAAGCAGCCCTCCATCGATGTGCTGATGAAGACTGTGGTCAAGTGAAAACAAGTATTAAAGTGCACAAACACAAGGCCAGATCACACGTGGCCCATGACACGAGTGGTGCCAATAGGGGTGTCATATAATCCAAGATAAAAATTCACATCGTAGGGGAAAGAGAGTGAAGAGACCGGATTTGAAGTGGTCAACCTATACACTGTTATGTGTGTGTCCCCTTGTGGAGAATTGTTTCATGATGTATTTGAGGATTTCAATGAAGTGGCAGAGTGTTTGGCATGCACGTTCATATGTTCTGTGCATGGATTACTAGTATACGTTCAATTGCAAATTAGTGTATGTGACCTAACATCTCTGTTCTACTAGTCATGAAAATTTTGAGTTTGTTTCCACATGGTTTCTTGGTCATCTACAACTTGTTCAAGATTCTAGTTTTCAACAAACGTCAAGAAATGAACATTAGTCAATAATAATTCATAAATATGTCGATGGGTTTGATGATAATTTGATATTTGATGGTAGAGTAGGGAATCATGTAAGTTGCATAAAGATGTTTATGGAATATGGTGAAGTGTTGTGATGTACCTCAAATTCAACATGTACCTTCATTATAACTTGATAATAGTCATAAACGTGAGAATAAATTGGGTGGAAAGTTTTATCACCATGTTGAAACTGTTGCACAAGGTGAGAGATACTCATTCCATGACCTATGGAAGGTATGAGCTTTAAAACGTCTTCTTTGCACAAGATTCTTGAAATTCTTGTTCAGAAAATTGTTTTTATTGAAAAATCACGGTAATTATGGATCCTAATTCATGGATTTTCTTGTTAATCACACTAAGAATGTCTTAAGGATGTCTTACACAGAGGTCCTAAAACAATGCTATCCCACCGAAGTGTCCTACATTTATCGATATGCGCTGAAGTTCAGACAAAACACAACCATGAATTTCATCGAGGATGCTATAGAAATAGACCCGATGTAGGTTAGGTTGAAAGGCATGTTAAGCAATTTTTGGCCCATTTGGATCCCTTTAGCATTAGTTTAGTATGAAAAAATGAATTTCTCACAAGCATCCTTGCATTTCAATGTTGGTATGTGTGGTCGTAGGAATACCATCCTGTGGAAAGTCTAGAAATTGCATTTCCATGTGAAACATTCAAAATCTTGAAACTGTAGCTGTTACGCTTCGGTCTTGCGACAAGATCGCAATCGCGAGTCACCAGAATCCTGTAATCGCTGTATTTCTGTATTCTTTAGGCGCGGAATACCTGAAGTGATAAAGATTAAATTTGAGTGACTATCCTTTAACGATGTGCTACAACTGGACATGTTCCTGAATGCTGCAGTTCCCTACCCTGCCCTGCCGATGTCCCTCCCCCCTTTCTCTCGAGGTGCTCTCCGTAGTTCGCTACTCCGATAAGCTCTGAGCCATGTGCGAGTAACCAAGCCATGGACTCAGAAGCTGTCTTCAGGCTCGCATGAAGCGGCCATGGTGCGCGCTGTCGTCGCTGCCTCGACCACAGTGTCCCGCGTCGGCCGTGTGACTATGACCGCAGCAGTCCGTGCTGACGTGACCGTACCAATGGCTGCCGCAGCGTGCCACGCCGCCAATGCAAGTCAGCCCAATGCAATTTCCGTGATAGATTGGCCTGCCTGAGGCGACATTTTCTCATCTTACTCTCTGGCCCCCGCCAGGGGAGAACCGCGAAAATAGCGATTCTTGCTCTGAGGAAAGGGACCCTCGATCCGGCGTCTTTTCTCGAGCTACTGGTGACGTCATCCAGCCATGGGCTCGATGACGCTAGCCAAGGCGGCCGCCGCAACCGCCGCCGCCAGTGGTGGCGGCGCACAAGGCGGCGCGGCGGGTACCTCCGGCGGGGGCCCGAACCGCGGCCTGCAGCATCATCACCACCACCACCATCAGCAAGGGGTTGGGGTGATGGGCGGTGGGGGCGGCGGTGGCGGGGTGGGACATGGACACGGGCACGGGCCTGCCTCGCAAGACCTGATGCGAAGGCTTCTGTCGGACCT
>SZWC01026829.1:0-31604 GCA_023375785.1 Penium margaritaceum
TATGTATATGTATATGTATATGTATATGTATATGTATATGTATATGTATATGTATATGTATATGTATATGTATATGTATATGTATATGCATATGTATATGCATATGTATATGTATGTGTATATGTATGTGTATATGTATACATATATGTATATGTATATTTATATGTTTATGTATATGTTTATGTACATGTATACTTGTATGCATTTCAAAATGTACATTCATATACATGTGGAATAATCTATGTGTAGGTATATGTGCATGTAAATGCATATGTATATGTACATGTATCATTACATGGAAGTAAACATTGTCATGTATGTCTATATAAATATTTTCTTTTGTATTAATAATGAAACATTTTTATCGTTTTTGGTGTGTTTCATTATGTTTCATTGAAGAGAGGAATAAAAAATGAATTTTAAAGTTTAAAGGACTGTTTTGTTCTTGAAGTTTCATGAAAGTCTTTTATTAACTAATAATTAATGGAAAACCTTACGATGTAAGGCACCGCAATAAAGGGATGGATTATCGTTTCCACGGAAAAGTAGGCTGTCGCGATTTGATGTATTCGAGGGTGTGTTTGAGTCGCTGCACGTCGGTCACTGACAAAACAATTCATGTATTTGACGCATGGATCGACGGGAGGGATTGGACCATGTAGCGCTTTTCGCGATGAAGATTCCCTCAGGCTGTCAATTCCGGCTGTATTCACGAGACACCCGAGTGGTCTCGGCCGTGTAATATTATCTAAACGCGCCTTCGTCCCCCGCTCCCATCCTGCCCCCCTCCCCCCCCTTTGAACACGCGTGTTGTGATATCTTTTTACGTCAGGCGTTGCACATGCAACGTTCGAGGCTGTCAGGGCATGCTGACACAACTTCCAAGTATGGCTGGATCTGTGACACAGCAGCAAAACGACGGCCAAATACTTAAGACCTCCTCGTCACTTCATTGCAGTATGTGAAAAGAGCAACAAAGTTGGCCATATCTGTAAGTTGACCGCCAAAGTAGGCCAAATACGTTGGGGCTCTATGCTGGTCGGCCGTAGACGTAAGTTAATTTAAAAACATGGCCAGATCCGTAAAATGACCCTTCTCGCCTGTTCAGCAGCCGATGGAAAGGGCCAACAGTTGAAGCAATTCTGCGGTTTTTTTTAGGGCGCTTTCAAGCAACGCCATAGCCGACTCGGAAAAGTCCACCGTGGACTCGCCGTATTTCCGCCGGATATCGGGTTCTCCCAGGCCCCACGATACTGGGGCCTGGGAGGAGCTCGAACCCGGATTAATGCCACAATCGCATAGCGTTACATTTGAATTTGTTAGGGAAATGTTTTCATCGAGCAATTTCGAAGGAAAGGCCGAGTTCATGTTGAGAATACTCGCAGTCGACGGGGTCATGAAAATTCAGGCCGCGGCTGGGAAACGGTGAGCTAGAAACGCGTTTTCGCCCAACCACGTCTAAACCTCATTAACAATGCAAAAATCAGTGTTTTATCGACGGCTCAAAATTCATGAAACAACCTATCGAAGGACTCTCCGGTCCCCTCCACAAAGGGCTCGACGACCGAGGCTTTGCCGTCAGACGGCCGTCACGTCTCTAAAGCTCAGGGAATGATGTCGACATGCGACCTTGCGTCGTCAAAAGGGGGATGAGTGAGTGTTTGGAGGTAGAGGGGGGGGGGGGGGGGGAGGTCTTTTGGCCCTCGGAGGGCCTGGCCGTCCGTTTGTGGATGTTTGCGGATGTTGTTTACAACATTCGCCGTCATGGCGGATGTTGTAAATTAAAACTGAATTAGCGTGACACAATGATTTCAATCCACTTTAAAGCAGTAAGTTGCATTAATCTCATCGCAAACTAGAAAATTATGACGTCATTAATGGTTGGGCGAGAGCGCGTTTCCAAGCCACCGTTCCCCAGCCGCGGCCTCGGAGAATCTCGCTGGTAGTTTGAAAAGCTCGTCCGGTGAAGAAAGAAGGCGCGCTATTTCCCAGTTATGCACGACAGGAGGATCTGACGCTTCCTCACCTGGACGAGGTGGTACCTGGTCAAGCGTGACGTGCAGGAACAGTGTTCTCACATTTTACTCCCGGGAAAACTTCGAATGGAGTTCCCGAGAGTAGTTGCATGCAGAACCTCTGTGATTTCTCGAAAAATCAGTTTGTGCAACCATTTGAAACATGTCGACAAAATGCACTGCTGAGAGACTGGAGAAGGCACGTCGTGTGCAGTTTGAACGAAATAAACTTTTTGTTTATTTGAGGAAGAGACAGAAGATTCACGATGTATTTTCTCCTACCCTCGTGCAGGTTCAGGCGTTTTCCATTTACGAAAATTGCAGTCTTTTGGTGAATGTTCTTTCCGGAATTAGAAGCTTATCGGCGCTAAATCTCCCGCGACGAGTCGTCGTGCGAGATGCTCCAGTACCCTTCAAGTGAGTTGCAGGAAGCGACAATGTGCACGGTTCCAATCATTATGTCGACGGGTACAAATGGGTGAGTGCGACGCAATTTCGCCAATCTAGGGTTGGTTTGGATGGCACCACATTGTTGGACCACACCGTCTGTGTGGTCCCGGCGCCCTGTGGTGCAGCGCAGGTAGCTGTTTGGTTAGCTAGACGAGCCAAATAAAGCCATTTAAAAGAGCTACAACTCTTAAAACTGTTACAATTCTTGCATTTGAAAGTATAACAAAATGCTCGATCGACAATGCTTCACTTTCCGGAGTGGCGCTTATTGAAGATTCTTGTGGATTTTGTGGTCGTTGCAACCCATGTTGTAACTCTTTCAAATGGCTTTATTTGGGTCGATTGGTTAACCAAACAGCCACCTGCGCTGTACCACAGGGCGTCGGGACCACACAGACCGTGTGGTCCAACAATGTGGTGCCATCCAAACTACCCCTATTTTCCTTTAGGCACCGTGTTGATGTCCTGGAGATGCGAGCATCTAGATACTGATGGAGGTTGTTTCGTTGCAACAGACGCTACATACCAGACTGTCGCATTTTCTCCTGGCCTCCATTCTACGCTGGCGTCAGGTAGATTTCTCCGGACGACATAGATTTCCATCGCCTAGACGTCTTCAGCATGCACCGTGATGTTTGCGATTTCTCCATCAAGCGACTTGGATTTCCCCTGTGATGTTGGAAAAACCGTGTATCATCGGAAAGCATGTTTTCATAAAGGACCTTCGCGGTGATGTTTTTAACGACTTCTAGAAGAAACGGGAAAATACAGTCTAGCTATCTATGACAGAAGTTATTACTTGCAAACGCGACATTTTGTCTTTTCTTAGTCTTACATTGAATTGTTCTCAAAACTCCTGCGTTTTTGGAAATGGCGAGGTAAATGGTTGGAACGCCGGCAAGAGAGAAGATCGACTAAAATCATGAGCTGGCGAGATACTAGGGCCATGCTCGTCTCTTCTGATGAACGTGTCAGCCCTGTTCCATGTAATTCAGAGGATAGGTCCATGTATGTGCACAAACGTACGTTTGCGAGGTTCATGACGTAAGAAAAATCGCACTACTGTAGCGAGCCGCCACTTAATCTAGATGCTAACATCGCATAAAAATCTCAGGACATCAACATGGTGCCTTACATTTTTTCCTTCCCTGTTGACCGGCTTTGTGGATGCACACCAACGGTACGGTTGGGAATGGGTGAGCGGTGAAACGCGTCCCACTTCCCCACTTACTGGCATCGGCATTCAAGGTGTGGTTTGATTGCATCGCACAAGAGTGCTGAAGGGTCCGGAGCAGCCTCTCCCCCCCCCAGATTCGCCCAACCTGAAAATCACGCCCTGCTCATAGCCAATCTCCCAATTTGTTTCGCCCAAATACCCACATTACTACTTTATCCTACCCTACCCACCTTCTTACATCTCTGGGTTGGCCCTCGACGGACCCCCAAGTCTACCCATTTACTCCACCTTGCCCAATGGGAGGGTGTCTCCCTCCCATCGATTGATTGCGATCAATCGGCCGCCTGAGTAGGTTTACCTGAATCAACAGGATAACCCAGGGTCAGTTAGAGAGCGCTGCCCATTCTCCGGTGGCACGGGTGAGGGTTCTTGAACCTGATCTCTACCCACTCGTTCTTGATGGTCAGAGCCCCTCGACTGGTGGTATTACTCCCTCCGCGCTGCCCATCTTACCCTTGATGGAGTAAAGGAGGGGGTGGATTTTACGACCTACTCTTGAGGTATTCCAAAAAAAAAAAAAAAAAAAAAAAGAAAAAAAAAAAAGATTGCATCGCACAAGAGTCTGACGTCCTCCAGTTGCCCACGGGCGCACAACGTGAGCCTTACCCAAGTCGCACAACCGTGCGATCAAGCGTCCACGCGAAATTCGGGGACAGCCACCGGACATACGACTTCCGTGGTCGCACACGCGAGACGGAACGCTGAACTTGACGCCGCAAGGGTTTCGAGGACAGTACGCCCGATGCGAAGCAATCCAAACGAACCCTCAGCCACCCAGCTAGTTTTGCGTCACGGAAAAGCTTTGAGGGTATAACTTCTGGGCGGAAACACAAAATAGACATAGGATGAATTGACCATATAATCCTAGTCTTTGATCTGTCCTAATGGGAGGTGTCTGATCTAGGCAGGTGATAAAGTCTTGGACCTACCTGAATCCTAGCCTATCGGATGCTCAACGTTGATAGCGGTGGTTGCAGAAGTAAGCCTACCTGAACGGCTCAATTGTTTTCTTTCCGCCCAGGCAATTCTGGCCGTCATTTGTTCGGAAAAAAATGCCCTGCTTGTTTGTGATATACAGACATGCTAGCCTTCGCAAATCCTTGACAGTTTGAACGCAGGTCATGTTCTGTTCTTTGTAATTAGTTGATTTCAACAGGAATGATTCTGACTCAAACATATACAATAATGTTTTACTTTACCATACACACTTCCCTTAAAAAACGCGACGTTTAGCCGGCGTACCAGGTAGGTCTCTCACGTCAGGTCGCAGTTTGGGGCTTACGAGATTTTTTGGCGGAGTTTGTCATGCGCTATTGCTGGCCGTCACATGTTCTTAAACATGTTTTTCAGAACTATCACTCGCCTTTTACACCTATCCTCATCGTCGCAAACTGTCCTTGCGACTGGTCAGGTCATCACCTCCGACAAGTTTGCCCATAGACCTATTCTCGGTTAATAAGCCTAAATATCCCCACTTCTAGAAAATGTGACCCATTAGACCCCACCGCCGAAAAATGTTCTCCACACGCCCCAACCTGGTAATAGTATGCCTCAATCACCCCATACAAGCAAAAATGGATTTTTACATAAGAAAAATGGAAATCTACCCCTCACAATTCTCAAAAGGCATTGTGGCCACCTCACATATCACACAATGTTACGTCGAGCCCAGCGTGGGTGGTTCACAATGTAATGCCTAGCGAAGCGTAGATGGTGAACAGGTAGAAGTTGCGCGGCGGAAGACGACTGGAAATTTGGGACACTTGAGCAATTCAAAATTAGCGGAAGGTGTAGTTCCATGAGAAGTGTCAAAATGGTCAACTATATGTATATATGTATATATATACACATATATACACATGTATATGTATGTGCATATATATAAATACAAGTCTCCACTGCGCATGAGACAAAGGCGGGGTCGTTGGGCTAATCGTTGAGCAACGTGTGTAAGGTCGGGTTGTGAGTGGTCGGGTTCGAGAAGCTTCGCTGAGGAATCATGGGGCTTCAAGGATCGACGAGGAAGATGCAAGGTGCATCCTCATAAGTCGAGATATGTCTCGATGTGTCGAGAAGATGGCCAAATGGTCGTGAAACTCGTGCCGCTGGTTCTTGAACGTGTGGTGGAAACGAAGAAGAGGGGGAGAGAGAGGGTTGAGCTTGCGCACAGGTGTCCACTAGAAGGTGGACGGCATGGAAACGTGGCAAGGAGTTAAATTGCAACGAACAAGTCAGCTCACATAAGGGAGCCACAGTTTTGGGCAAGCGCAAGCTCCCACGTAATTGGGTGAGCTACGAGCCCACCTGCATCCATGGAATTGCCCACTCGGCACACTCGAGCGCAACCCTCGAGCAATAATATCCCATTATCCCAAATGTCTAAGCGTATAGTCTAGAGAGTAGAACATGGGCTAGCTGAGTGAACCAAACGAGCACCACCCGCGAAAGCACGAGGCCACAAGCCGTAATCCACTTCAGTAAGGAAATCTTGCCCGCTGCTCCTGTCTTCCAATTATGCATCAACCAGTGCTTCTTGGCCTCCCAACAGAGAGATTCCCCATGCTGGTGGAGAGGGTCTCATCAGGCACCGTCGAATCAATCACGTGCATGTGGTGATGTGTGTGTAGTGAGCCCAGAGGTCATCGTGTATACAGAACTAACACACCAAGAAGCAAGTTTCCACTAAGCATGAGACAAAGTCGGGGTCGTTGGGTCACTCGTTGAGCAATGTGTGTAATGTCGGGTTATGAGTGGTTGGATTTGAGAAGCTTCGTCGAGGAATCATGGGGCTTCAGGGATCGTCGAGGAAGATGCAAGACGCATCCCTATAAATCGAGAGATGTCTCGATGTGTCGAGAAAACGACCAAAAGGTCATGAAACTCATGCCATTGTTTCTTGAAAGTGGTCAAAGTTGTCAAAAGGTACGGGGAGGTTTGTCGAAGGGCAAGGGCAGTTGGCCAAATTTCCCACAACCGTCGGGGCAAAATTGGAATCTCGACGCACGGTGGGCTCTTTGTGTAATGACCAACATACCCACTTAGACATATTAGGGACTTGTGTATGTTTGGTACGTAACACTTCAACCCCTTGTAGTCACGACGTCCCGGTGTATGTGACGATATGGCCCAGTAACAGCAATAGTATTCGTTGATTAGATGATCGACGTCTCGAAGGTTAACGTAGGGTTCCCAACTCTTATGCATAGTGTTGTAGCTGTGCCACTTGACAATACATTCAATCGTTTTGACATGTCGGCGATGGCCGAGGGTGTCCCGATGACATACTCTATGTCCTCGTCCACTTGTTTAGGCATAGGGAGAGGGAAATTCCTGCTAAAGAAATTCTTGCCGAGGTCTCGGCAGTGCTTCCCTTGGTTGGCATGGAACGCCGAATGAACTTGCATAATGTTGGGGAGTTTGAGTCGTGCAACCACGAGTGTTTGCATGTGCTCAATCTCAAACATTCTCAACCACCGGAATTTGAGCTTTCAACTGTTGGCTCTATGAAGTTTGATGCTAGCCTTAGTGAGAAGCATTTTTCGCGAGCGGTAAAAATACTGTCGTTCCAATGTCTGCCAGCAGTTCGTTTCATTGTTGCTTGTGTCTTTGCGAGCGTCTGCCATGTTTCCTCCCACGTGGTGGAGAAGTCGCGGTTTTGGTTGTCAATCGCAGGAATGTCGATCTGATTGTGTAGTCCAATTGGTGTGGGGGGGTGCTTTCCATACACCGCATCAAACGTAGTTTTATTTGTTGTGGTGGATATCGCTAAATTCTGTGCAATTTCAGTTGTGAACAGGTTTTTGGCCCATTTTGTCCCAAGAGGTTCGCCTAATGCTAGGAGACGTTGTTTGAGCGTTTGATTGGTCCACTCGATTTGGTTGTCGGCTTGAGGATAGAATATCATTGAAAGCTAGATCCGGCTGTCGTAGTGAGTCCTCTATTTGCACCAAAAACGACAAATAAATCGACGGTGCATGTTGTTTTTAATGGTCCTCCAAACGTTGTGTAGCCATACGATGTTGTTTTGAAACAACTACGTTGTTCCCTCGGAAGTGACGGTGGTCTTCAGTGGACCAAAGTGAGACATTTTGGAAAGCCTATCGACAACCACGAGGATTGTGTCACATCCCTTGGGTGTGACTGGCTATCCCGTGACAAAGTCCATGGAGAAGTTGGTCCACAATCCCATCGGAATGCGGAGCGGCTGCTAAGGTCCAGGTGGCCGTGCACGACGGAATTTTTTTGTCCTTGACACGTGACGCGGGTCTTGTAGAAGTTGGCCACGTCGGATTGCATCTTGTCGCACTAGTAGTTTTTCGCGAGCTTCCTCTTCTCCGACATGTGCACTTGGACCGGTGTCGTTGCACTCTTCGAGCATCATGCAGCAGAGCTCATTGTTCAGGGGGTCGACCGCCTGGCGAGTGAAACGTCGCTACCAAAAAGATGCCTCATACCATTATTTTGCCTTGTCATACCCGCCATGCTCGTCGTAGCCTCCTGTGAACAACCGCTCAAGACACAGATCTTGCTGCAGTTGTATCATTACTCCCTCAGCCATCAGGTTTGGTCGGCTTTTGAGTGCGTCTATCGGGTTGGTTTTGTCTAGCCGGTACTCGACATCGTAGTCAAAACCGAATTCGAGGAACTCGATCCATCGAGTATGATGTTGACTGAGGTTCAGCAACGTCTTCAAACATTTCAGCACATGATGGTCGGTGCATATGATGCATTAGCGGCGTTCAAGGTAATACCGCCATGTCTTCAATGCATGTATGGCTGTAAGCATCTCCTTCTTACGTACGAAGTAGTTGAGTTATTGTCCTTGTGGTTTTTGTGACATGTGTGCGACCGGTTGTTCTCCATGACCACGTTCTTGTAGGAAGACCGCATCGATGGACCGGTCTCAAGTGTCCCTAGCCATGACATAGTCGATCGTTGGATCGGCTTATCGTAGGGCTGACACCGAGGTCAGAGCGTACCACAAAGCACTGAACGCTTCTTCTTCGTTGTATCCCCATCTCAACTCGTTTTCTTTGCAATTGAGATCGCAAAGAGGCGCTGACACTCGGGCGTAATCCCGTGTGGAGCGTCGATAGAATTTAAAAAAGCTAAGGAAAACTCGGACGTCTCAAATGTTGTCAGTGTCGGCAAATCAGCAGTTGCTCCCACTTTTTCTGCGTCCATGGTGATGCATCCGTCGTTGATGACGTGACCAAAAAACTTGATCGAATATTGACCAAAGTCAAACTTTGAGAACTTACAAAAATATCCACCCTTTGTAAAACGTTGAGACATTTTTAAGATGTCCATTGTACTCCTCCGGCATGCAGCTGTACACCACGATGTCGTCAAGATATACCACGACAAAATTGTCGAGGAATTGGTGGTAAATGTTGTTCATTGGCACCATAAACGTCGTTGGCACATTCGTAAATCCAAACGTCATGACCATGGACTACGAATGCTAGTAGTGTGTTAAGAACGACGTTTGCTCAATGTTAACGTCTGCCGCACGAATCTAGTGATAACCGCTGCATAAAGCGATTTTGGTGAAAATTCGAGCCCCTTGAAAGTGGTCGAAAAGGTCGACGGCTATAGGAAGAGGTTAGTAGCTCTTGATGGTAGCTTTGTTCAATGCCTGGTACTCCAAGCACACATGCATTTTGCCAGTTTCTTTTTCACCGAAAGTACTAGAGCAGCATGTGGTGACAAGGAAAGTCGCATGAACCCCTGACCGAGCATCTCGTTGAGCCTTTTTTTAACCTGGTTAACACGTGATCGCTCATCCCATAGGCCCCTCATATAGTGGGTTATCTGTCCAATTTCAACTCGATGCGATGGTCAATGTTGCGTTGAGGTTGTACGGTTTTTGGGAGTTCTTCCGGTCATACGTCCGTAAACTTTCAAATGAGCGGTGCAAACTCTTCAGGTACCATCGCGAACATTGTTGATCCTGATGAGGCTGATGAGGGTAATGAGGCCGATGAGGGCAATGAGTCAGCTACTGCCACTTCCTCTTCCTCCATTGGCTCGAGCTGTACAAGCCACGTGCGATCTCCTCATCGTATGAGTATTTGGCCATGTTGAGTTCTATCAGCTACACGGGTTGTTGCTTTTCAATCACCGAGGCTTCCTCTACCGCTTCCACCTCTGTTGCTTCCGTTGTCATCTTCTACCCTACATGCAAGAGTTGTCGCTTGGCACTATTGATATTCACAGAGATGTCGCCGCTCTTCCTGTCAACATGCGGTTTGTGTCCGTCTAGGAAATCTCGTCCAAGAAAGATCTTGTCGTGACTCATTGAACAGGATCTCCAAAGCGTTACATCCCACATATCTCCTAGTTAAAGTTGTAGTGGTTCTCGGGTTCTCCGTATTTGCAATCTCTCATCGACGATTCATCCTTCAAACATCACTGGTTTGGCCTGCAAACCCAGATTGCGAACCATTTTGTTGCTTACAAAACTGTGAGAAGCTCCTCCATCCAATAGTGTCGGTACCGTTATCCATCTTTGGCAACCTTGAAGGTGCACTTTTAGCAATATCACCAATTGGTTGTCATCGTATCTCTCGTCGAACTTTGCAATCTTAGAAACCGCCTTTGGTGTCGAAGGCTGTTTAGATGGGCAATTCTTTGGCACAGATTTCTCCTCATAGACAAGAGTAGCACCTTTTACTCTTGCCCTTTGTTGTTTCCCAAATCATTTTTCTTCAACTTCTACCCTTGTTTTGCCTATTTCTTGCTTCAGCAGTTGCGAGCAAAATGTCTAACTTTACCACAATTGTAGAAGGTGCGCCTATCTCTCTGGTCGACATTGTCCACTTCTATCGGAGTCAAGGAGTCCCCCGACTGGCTTCTTCTGTTCCCTCGATAACTGTGGTTGGGAGGTCTCCAACCGTAAGATTCCTCGATCCGAGTATTGTAGTTGGCATTGTCGATCCTTTCTGGAACTACGATCATCCGTGGTAAGTCGTTTTGGATGTTGCAAATGGTGACGCTCGTTAGATGTCTCGCTTGAGGCCGTTGTTGTAGTGAAAATAGAGCTCGTCAGGGGCGATGTCTACACGATTGATGATCTTACAGAAACTCTATGTGTACTCTACCACGCTAGAGTCCTGCCGGAGACGCCAGAGTTTACACTGACTGTCGGGGCTTTTCATTCAGCCGTCCAAACCGTGCAAGTATTGCGCACGAGAACTTGTTCCAATTGCTTGGTTGCGTCAGCACATCTTGCCATTCTGAGTTTATCTGCTCCAAGGGTAGAACGTGTGTGGTTGGTGATATGAGGCGAGCGCCGTTGGCCATTGATGAGGCCCCGTAGGTCTCCTATTGGCGTTGGATGACCTTTAGGTCAAACCAGCAACTTAATGTCGTGCCACGCAAAAGTGTGGCCGCAAGGTCAATCTTCTTTTTACCGTCGTTGACCCGAACAACGGTGAAGTACACCTCCAAACTCTTCAGCCAAATCCAAATCATTGGTTCCTTTCATTTAACATGATCAAATGGTTCGGGAGGGGCCGTGCAAATCTTGAACTCGCTCGAGAGTTGGGTGTTTCTCTGAACGAGTACCGCTTCTCGTGCACTTGCATTGCAAAGATCCTCCATTGCGACGTTGAGTTGTTGGACCAGATGGCAATCGGTCCCTTCGAGCATGGAGATATGGTTTGATTGTTCCTTGTTGATCCATGCTTGTCATCCGGTACCACCTGTTGTTCTTGCAGTTGTCATCGAGGCTGTCAGTAGGGGTGGCTGGTTTATCGCCATTGGATCCAGAACCGGGTTGGTCGTCGTAGCCGTAGGGATTGATCTAGCTCCCACATAGCCTGCCACGCAAGCATTTGTTGCCACTTCAAGGTTCATTGTGCATAAGCATGGCCTGCTCATCCATCTCTAAAGTCATTGCCAAAGACCAGTACTAGTCATTGGATGCGCTCGCCCGCTTCACACCGTAGTTGTGAAGTCTTGACGTGTGAGATGTACTGAAAGCATGTGCGAGGTAGTCCTCCAAATGGGTAAAGTCGTCGGGTACCTCTCTAGCACTAATGCGCTTTGATACCAAGTGTCATGCCAAACGAGGCGTAGATGATGAAGAGGTAGAAGATGTGAGGTAGAACACGATTGAAAAAATGGGACACTTGAGCATTTCATAAGTAGCGGTAAGTGTACGTCGATGACAAGTATCGAAATGGTCGGACATAGATATACAAGTGTCGAGCTATAAATGAGACATAGTCGGAGTCGTTTGTTCGGCCTTCAAACGATGTGTGTGGTTGGAATCGTGTCGTGAGTGGTTGGATTTCAGAAGCTCCACCGAGGAATCAGGGGGCTTCGAGGATCGATGGCAAAGATGCAACTTGCACCTTTATAAATCAAGATATGTTTTGATACGTCAAGAAGTCAGCTGAAAGTCCGTTACACTTCCGTCGTTGATTCTCAAAAGGGGTGAAAGTTGTTAAGAGGTTTGGGGAGATTCGCCGGACGGCAAGGGCAGTTGGCCGAATAGCCCTCCACCGTCGCGGAAAGGTTAAGGCTTCGATGCGCGGTGGGCTATCTATAAAATGTTAGAAATGCCCGCTCGGAAAGATTAGGGACTCGTGTACCTCTGGTACGTAACCCACATGGGTGAGGTCCAAAGCAGAAGACTTGAAGAATTGAGAAAATGGAACCTTTGTGTTCAACAATGAGTGTACTTCAATTACAAGGGTCAAACAAGTCGAGCGCACACATACTATGACAAGAATCACAATGAGGCATATGTTGGGTCTTCAGCGCTTGAACCCAGCAACGCGATCAAATTTGCGCCCTTCTTGGTTGTTTGAAGAAAATCCATCCAGAATTTTGGGGGTTCCGTGAATATTGAGATAAAGATGTATAAGAGTCAAACGTCGTCAAGAAGTTGACCTAATGAGTTTGAAACATTGATAGAATGCACGATGTTTCTTTCAACCATTTAGAAAGGGTGAGACTTGTGAAATGCCTCGAGTTTGCACCAAATTCAAGAGAAATTCCACGTGTTTGCAGTTCAAATGAACAGTATCCCTAGTTTGATAACTTAATAACAAGATGCCACAAATTTGTAAATTAATGACAGAATGCCATCAATTAAGGTAATTCTGGCCAGTCTTGAAATTGTTCAGCGTATGCCCCTAATTTCCGGCCATGCACGAGCACTTCGTAGGAAAGGACATGGAACGAAACCTTATATTTTTCCAGCCTTGTTGTGGGACACATCAGACAACTGATTTACAAGATGCTTGTACTTTGTAGGTTCACGACACAATGCCATCACTTGAGTGAAGCTTGGGAGATCTTGAAAACTATGTGGCATATGCCCCCAGTATTCACCTATGGAGGAGCACTCATCAAGAAGGACATGGAGTGGGACCTTGTCTTTTAGGAGTCTGGTCGTGTGAAGATTTTCCACATCATTTGTCAAGGCCCGTACGTGTGACAATGTACTCAACCTTGAACCTCACTCTAATACATTCATAATTGGGATTCGGAAAGACTGGTGGCTGGCAACGGTACAGTCATCTATGGGATCCAAGTTGATTGACCATCAAAGTGTCGTTGATTTCATTAAGACTGGTAAAAATGTTTTACTGATGCCCCTCGTACTATGTGGAAGACTGCGAACCGAGGCCAGATTTCACATTAACTTTCAGACTAGGGCAGTCTTCCAATAATCTACTGGCTTGTGGCATCCTATCATCAAAGTTTCAAACTGGGGGCATTGCTCATTTAAACCTCAAACCCGGAGCATTGCTCATTAAGACCACAGAACAGGAGACAGATAATTAATTGTACCATTCAGAAAGTGAATGAAGTTGTAAGAACCTTCAAGAATGGAACGTGGCAGTTGGCCAAAATGCTCTCGACTGATCGACGTAAAAACCTTAGGGTGGACACGTAGTGGGCCACAAATGAAAGGATAGAAAATTCACTCACAAGGTTAAATGTCTCGTGTACGTCAATGACATAACATTTCCCCTATTTTAGTCACAACGTCCCATAGCGTAAGCAGATGTAGACGGGTAACAATGGCAGTATTCGTCGATCATATGATTGACATCTCGGCGGTTGTTGTAGGGCTCCAAACTGTTGTGCGCTACGTCGTAGCCATGCCATTTGACTATCTCCATGGTCTTTTCCTGGTGTCGATGTCCGCAATGTCTTCAAGCATGTACTCCGCAACCCTATCCGCTTGAGTAGGAGTCAGAGGTACTGTGTCTCTGCCATGGATTTCCCATTGGGGTCTTGGTAGTACTTGAGCTAACTAACATGGAAGATAAGGTTGATCACCATGCACTAAGGCAAGGGGAGCCACGCAACGACATGATTTTACATTTGATCCATCTCAAACAATCTCGACTATAGGGGATTGAGCTTGGCAAGGTCTTGTCCTCGAAGTTTGATGTTTACTAAGCTCAATAGGACTCTGTCTTATGCACTAGTAAAGTCATCACTGCAATGTCCGCAGGTACGCTACTCACTTCATATGTGCTTATGTCTTTGGAAGGGTTTTTTGTTTTTCCTCCTTCACGTTGGAAAAATGTAAATGGTGGATTATGATTACAGGAATGTTGCTCCGGCTTTGAAATCCTGCCGTTTTGGCAAGACGTCTTCAGTAAATTCATTTGAACGAGATTTTACCCATTGGATTGGAAGTTGCAGGGTTGTATGCGAGTTCTACAATAAAAGGTCCTGGCATCCAATGAGTGCCATGTGCTTTGCATAAAGTGAGAAGAATATATTCGAGAGTCTGATTGGTTCGCTCGGTCGACCCGTTGGATTGTGGATGGAATGTCGTGGATAGCTAGATCCGATTTCCATATCGCGTCCTCCGTGTGTGAAAATGGCTAATGGAGTAGCGGTCTCTCTTGTTGATTATGGTGTGTGGTATGTTGTGCAGTTGCACAATCTGATTGAGAAATAGGCATACTATTCCCTCCGCCATGACGGTAGTCGTCATAATGACGTGTGCCATTTTTTAGAATCTGTGCACCACCAGAAAGATTGTGCCATAGCCCTAAGGAATACCATCAAGAATCCCACATTGATGTCGAACCATGTCTTTGTCAGAATAGGGATATTTTGGAGTAACACGAGGCCTGGTGGCCTCATACAACAAAATCTTTGCCGATGACAGTTGTTGCACAATTTGCAAAAAGCTGCCACATTGGTGTGCATCTTATGTTTCCAGTAATGCTTTGGCAATTTCTTGAGTGTCTTCTATTCGCCAAATTGTTTACTTGGACCAGTGTCATGGAACTCCTACAATAGCATCCGTCGTACCTACTTGTTGAGTGCTACGAAGACTTGGCGAGAGAATCGTCGTCGTCTATAGTGGTCATCAAACCAGAACTTGATTTTGTTGTACCTGCCAAACTCCTTGTAATCCTTCGCCAATAGCCTTGCAAGGTATGGGTCTTGTTTGACTAGTAGCGTGTTGATCTCAGCCACCAATTCTGTTCATCGAATCAGAGCATTCCCTCGATATGTTTTTCTGGGCCAGTACACGATGTCATAGTGAAATTAACTTGAATAACTCCATCCATCGAGTGTAACGATGATTTACATTTTTGGTTGAGTCTTGAAGTATGTTAGCGCATGATGGTCTGTATGGAAGATACAACGCCAAAATTCTAAGTAGAACTGCCACGTTCAGAATGCTTGCACGGCTCCAAGTATCTCCCTTTTGTGCAGAACATAGTTGAGTTCTGGCCCTCATAGTTTGTGTGACATGTACTCAACCTAAGATTCTACATCGCCGTCCTCTTGGAGGAGTACAATTCTGATTGATTGATCCTATGAGTTGGTGAATATGGCACAATCCACTGTTGGATCTACCAATTATAGGGCTCACACCAAGGTCAGCGCATTTCTTCAAGAGTCAAACGCTTCTTATTAACTATATCCCCATTCTACCTAGTGGCCTTAAGAGTGAGATCAAAGAGAGGCCCTGATACCCGGGGGTAGTCCTTTCTGAATCGACTGTAGTATTAGAAGAATCTAGAAAATACGCGGACATTCCAAAGCTTGGTCAACCTCGACTAGTCAACGACTGCCTCTACTATTTTCAGGTCCATAGCGATCCGACCACCGTCGATGATGTGGTCCCAAAAAAAACTCAAACGATGATACAAGTCCTATTTTGAGAGGTTTCTGTAGGATATTTCTCTTTATGCAATACCTAGACATTCCTCGAGATGTCCTTTATGATATATTGGGGTTCGGTTGTTCACCAATATTTTGACAAAATACACGAGGTTGAAGTCGTCGAGGTACGATCAAAGAATGTTTTTCATCACAAACATGGATGTCGCACGGCCATTCGTGAGTCCAAAAGGCATAAGCATGAGTTTCAAGTGCCCGAATCTGGTGCAAAACACTGTCTTTGCGAAGTCCTTTTTGCAACCGATTATGCAATCCTGATGTTGTTGTAGGCAAAGGAGCTCACATTGACCGTCTGGGACACGAACGTTGATTGGTGGCTGTACGGTTCCTTGTATGTATCCAAAAACTTCTTAAAAAAAACGTAATGTATCTTCATGCGGGACAGAAGCAGCAATTTGTATGCCAGTGGCCTGATGCATGCAATGACAAGAAATGTCCAAATCCACTTTGGTAGAGGTCTTGCACGCCAACAAACACTTCAGCTCAAAGTTCTTAATGCTACAGAGTACCATGTCATCAATGCCAAAGGAGACATTGCTTCGACTTTTGTTGGCGTATGCCTTTTTTCCTCCTCTTGTTTAATGGCCTTAAGAGCATGCCACCAACTCAAAGTGGTGCCACGCAAAAGCGAGGCTACGAGGTCAGCTTTCTTCTTGTCGTTGGTGACCCCAAGGAAGGTGAAGTACACCTTCATAATTATCAGCCACATATTGACCTTCAATCCTCTTGAGTTTGCAAGATCAAACGGTTCCAGGAGTGCCAGACAGATTTGGGGTTCTCTTGAGAGTTTCTTACCATTATTAGTGAGCACTTCTTACAGGGGATGCAAATGTGGTAGCCTTTCCATTGTCACATTGAGTTATTGGAGCGGGTGGTGTTGAGGTTCTCGGGTCTGGCCAGCTTCTGGCACATGTCTTTGTTGATGCAAGCCTGTTGGCCGGTGCCTCCCATCGCACCAAGCGTTGACACGGTGGGCAACACGGGGTGCGAGGGTGTAACGAGGTGCCCTTCTTTTTCTGGTATACTCGGGGCCTCGACCAAGTTTCAGGGGCATCTGGGCCATTTTCCGTTTTTCGGAAGTTTGGCTCGCGGTCGAGCTCGACTCCGCTCGACCGCAGCTGTGGGAAGCGAGGAGGAGGAGCAGCGAGCAAGCGAGCGCCAACGTGAGGGTCAGGCCGGCGCTTGGGGCCTGTTTTGCATGCTCCTACGTGCGCGTGCTCCAAACACGCAACTTGAGGGTTGTGCCGGTGCCCTCGGTGAGTGGCGTACCTGTGACGCCAACCATCGAGGGATCCTCTACGACGGGAGCTCCGATGACGGACGCACTCAACGGCTGCAGCAAAACCGGTGACTACAACTGTGTGACGGTCGCAGCTCTCTAGTGGCATGTACAACATGGTGATTGCACCCACCGCTGGGAGTCATACGCGACCGATGAGGCGGCTCACCGTGAGACAAGAGGGAGCGTCATTCTGGACGATTGACGGTCGGGGACTTCTCGCACAAGAAACTAGTGCAAGTAGGACACCGAGTTCAGGTGTAAATATCTTGTTTGAGCAAGCTAGGAAAGCAGTAGGATGAGGGCTGGGCTAGCCGGCCGGACGGTAGTGATACCTTGTACTCACTTTAGTCTAGTTAACCTGTAATTATGCCATTTCCAGTTCTCAATTCCAGACATATCCAAGTATATCCTTTCGCTGTGACTGTGCTCTCCACACACCAAGGCAAAATCTCTAGAGAGCACACACTCTCACATCTGGTATCAGAGCCAGAGCCACGCGTTGGGCGGAAGCGTTGCCGGAGTTCACCAAACTTCAAGGAGATAAGGCACGGACGACGTCGGAAAACGTGGAGGCTGAGCGAGAGGGAGATTGCTAGACCAGACTTCAAAGCCAACCTCTGGAAAACATTTCTATACATCTAGAGCGTCCACACTGCCTACTATGCACGCGCGGGAGATGACGGGTCACTCCTATGCTCTTTGAAGACGTCATGCTGTCATCCTGGACTACCGAATTGCTAGCAATGTTTTTTCAATTGCCGCCAAAGCGTTGCCAATTCTTTTGCTTAGGATCTCCAACGACTAAGATTCATGAGGAGCCATGGAGCATACCTTGTAGCAAATCATAGAGCAGCTGGGTACCCTCAAGTTGGAGAATGAGTGGCTTAATCGGCATATGGCTGATCTGTGAGACGGGACTAACGCTTGATAGGTTCTGGCGGCCCGGCCAAGGATTCTGCCAAGACCAAAGCCAACGGCTCCAAAACTGTTCAATCCCTCAGTCAAGGGTGCGAGCATTCAAACCTGGTTGTTCACGATGAATAGCTATTTTGGGGCTTTGGGTCACCCTCCAGAGGACGTTGTTGTGCGTGTGTCATTCGCGGTGACACTGCTAAGTGAAGTAGCATTGGAGTGGTGGGGGTAACTTAACATGCTTGCCACTCGAGGTGGAGGTGGGAACGCCGCTGTGTAACATGCCGTGTTGTGTCAGCCAGCCGCGGGGCAACCTGAAGCTCACGTGCCGATGACATCGGAGCAGTTTGAGCAAGCCAATAGAGATCGGTTTGATCTCGTGAATGCCTTCATGGTCGCACGCAACAAGCAAAAGCAGTTGAAGCAAATTGGCTTGGTACACGAGTACACACGCCGTTTCTTGGCATTGTGCTCGGAGATCGACAACACGAGTAAGCCGGAGATGGCAGACAAGTACCATGACAGCTTGAAGGCAGAAATTCAGCGCACACTAGCATCAAGTGGAATCACGGAGTTCCAAGTGATGGTGGCAATTACTGAGCGCGTTGATGCGCTCCGTTACCACTGAGGGGGTTTTCGCTAGAAGCAAGAGAATTTTCAACGTCGAGCACAACACCAACAACCTGACCCTATGAAGATCGGCACATTGCAAGGAGGCCAGCAGCAGAGTAGGCCGCATGGAGGGAAGTGTTGGATCTGCGGGATGCCTGGGCACCACAAGAAGGACTACAAGAAGAAGCACCAGGGAAACGACAACGAGCAGTGAGTGGTCGACGGCCAACTACTGGAAAAGATTCATCCGCATTAGCGAACACCAGCCCCAAAATTCCTTTGACAACTAGGGAGCTGCTGAGTGTATTGTTGCGAAGCAAAAGAAGCGGAAGCGTTATGAGAATCATCCTAAAAGCCGAAATTTCATTGGCTGATTATGCGGACGGCAAGGGGCGCTAGGCTTGCTGGCAGATTAAAGCATTACTAGATTGCGGCGCGTCGCACTCATTCTTTAGCGACGAGCTCACCGAAAAGTTGAGGCTTACACAACTACCTGGGAAACCAACTAAGGCCAAGTTGGTGCAAGGGGAGTTGGAGTGAGGATTTCCTCTGAAGCCTTTGAGGGTCCACCTGGGCAAGCTTTCGTGCGAGGTGAACCTTTGCACATGCCTAATAGATGCCTACAACGCCATATTGGGGCGTGACTGGGTGCACTGGTGGAATCCTACTGTGGATTGGGTGCACAGCCAGGTGAAAGTGAAGAAATACAGCGATCAAATTGTTTTGCCATTATGGACTGAGTAGAAGGACTCCAAGGCAGGAAAGGTGCTACAGTTGAGTTTTGTGGAGCTGAAGCTCTGTCAGCGTTAGGGGGGGCAAGTGTACCTCGTGTGGGTGTGGCAGAAAGTAGCAGGTAAAAAGGTGGAAGTGTTAGTAGCAGAAGCAAAGTAACAAGAGGGAGAGCAACAGATTGCACCAGTAGCAAAGCTGTCGGAAGGCAACAGGGGAGTTTAGAGAGCTACAGTGATGTGTTTCTTGCTCAATTGCCAAAGGGTCTACGAGAAAAGCGGATACATAGATAAAAAAAATGAGCTGGTTCCTGGAGCAACTCCAACAGTGCCGGCTGCTTATCGCATGAGGGAAAATGAGCTGGGTGAGATGAAGAAGCGGTCGGACCAGCTGATAGAGCAGGGATTCATTAGACCGTCGGTGTCACTTCACATTGCATCCGTCCTCTTTGTGAAGAGAGAGAGAGAGAGGAAAGCTACGGATGTGCATGGACTATCGCGCACTAAACAACGGAACGATCAAGAATCGGTACCCGCTGCCAGGGATCAAGGAGTTGTTTGACCAGCTGAGGGGAGCGCAGTACTTCAACAAGATTCACCTATGTTACCATCAGATCCGGATGGCAGAGCAAGTAGTGGAGAAGACGGCCATTTTGAGTACCTCGTGACGCCGCATGGGTTGACCAATGCTCGTGCAAAGTACATGAGCCTCATGAACATGATATTTCACCCTCACTTGGACCAGTTTGTGGTGGTGTTCCTCGATGAAATCCCCATATTCTCTCACACCTAGGAAGAGCATCAGCAACACCTTCAGCAGGTGCTGGACAGTCTTCATAAAGAGAGGCTGTTTACAAACCGCTCTAAGTGTGAGTTCGAAAAGAGGGAGGTGGAGTTCCTTGGACACAATGTGAGCGGCAAGGGTCTTCGTATGGATTCAAAGAAGGTGGAGGCACTGAAGTAGTTGCTGACACCAAAGTGCGTGCGTAACATTCTGGTCTTCTTGGGATTTGTCAACTACTACCACAAATTCATCCGAGGTTACAAAGAGAAGGGTGCGCCACCGACTCAGCTGCTAAGGAAGGAGCACCAGTGGGAATGAGGCAATCAAGGTTAGAAGAGCTTCAAGGAGCTCAAGGCTGCAATGTGTGACCCTCCGGTCTTGCTGCATCCGGACTCATCCAAGTTGTACATCATGGCGATGGACGCAAGCGACTATGCCATTGGGGCGGTGTTGTTGGAACATCACAGGAAGGGGCCGCAACCGATTGTGTACGCGCCGCAAAAGTTACAAGGTGTAGAGCTGAACTACGCAATCCATGAGAAGGAGATGCTTGCAGTGATCGATGCCTTCAAGCACTGGTGGTGCTACCTCAAGTCGCGACGCTACGTGGTCTTCACGGATCATTACGTCATGAAGTACCAAAAGAAGCAACCAAATCTCAGTCACTAACAAACTCGCTGGATGGAGTTTTTGGAAGCAATTTTTTATTACGAGATCTAGAACAAGCCTGAGAAGGTGAGCCCGACCGATCCTCTGTCAAGGAGGCCGGACTTGAGACTCAACGATATCTCAGTGCTGATGGGATCTCCAGTCATGGATAGCCTATTCAAGCATGGCTGTGGCTTGGACGGTGAGTTCACAGGTTGTGCGTTGAAAGATGCCATGAGGGGTGGAGTGTATTGGCGATGAGGGCAAGAGTAGAGGATTGTCGTGCTAGACTATGCGCCATTGAAGTAGTTGTTGGTGGAGGAGGCGCATGATACCCAACACTCGGATCACTTCGGCTTCGACAAGACGCTCAAGGCCTTGGCATGCCAGTATTGGCGGTCTTCAATAGCGATTGATTGCAAGAGGTTTGTGAGCAGTTGCGATGTGTGCCAACGCATCAAGGCACGAAGGACCAAGCCACCAGGGGAGCTGCAAACATTTCCTGTACCAAGGAGGCCATGGACGGACATCTCACTTGACTTCATCGGCGGTTTGCCTGTGATGCAGATGGGTAACAACACAGTGTTGGTGGCGGTGGAGCGGTTTTCCAAGATGGCCCATTTCATCGCATGTCATAAGAGCATCACAGCTGGTGGGACAGCTCAACTCCTCCTCAATCATGTCATCAAGCTACATGGAGTGCCGCAGTTGGTGGTCACAGATTCTGATCCACATTTCACTTCACGTTTCTAGAGTAGTCTCATGGAGAAACTGGGCACGAGGGTGCAGCTGACCGCAGCATACCACCCACAGAACGATGGGTGCATGGAGTACACGAACTAGACATTGGAGCAGCTATTGCAGAGCATGGTCCCATTGAATGGAGAGGGTTAGGAGGACAAGCTTGGAGTGGCAGAGTTCACCTGCAACTCAACGGTGTCAGCATCAATAGGGAAGTCACCATTTGAGGTGTTCTATGGCCACCAGCCACTGAGCCCAGCCGCCCTTGCTACGGCAATATCTCTTCAGGCCGTACAGCAGATTCTTGTTGGATTTTCCACCACTTGCGACGTGTTACGGCAACAACTGTTGAAGGCACAAAAGGAATAGAAGCAACAAGCTCATAAGCATTGCTCTGCAGAGGAGTTCCAAGTGGGAGACCAGGTGATGCTGAACTCTGCTAACCTGCAGTTGATGGGAGTTGGGAGTCCCAAGTTGAAGCCATGATAGGTGGGTCCATTCCGCAGTTTGGAGAAGAGGTCGGCCGTCTCCTACAAGCTAGAGCTTTCAACTCACTACACCATCCATTCGGTGTTCCACATCTCCTTGCATCATGCCTATCAAGACCCCAATACCTTCTTCCAGGGTCGTGGGAGAGCTCCACCTCCTACTATCCAGGTTGAAGGAAGTGAAGAGTTTGAAGTGGAGAAGTTTCTATCATACCGCCACATGGGACGTCAATGTGAGTTTGTGGTACAGTTGCAGGGGTACCCGATGGAGCTCAACTCTTGGGAGCCAGAGGCCAACTCCCATTTTGGGGATACTAACACTGTTCTCCACGAGTATCTCAGGTTCGTCGAAACGTCGCGCCTCCAACAAGGAGGGAGGTGAATACAATGAGGTGCCCTTATACTTCTGGCATACTCGGGGCCTTGACCGAGTTTCAGGGGCATCCGGACCATTTTCTCTTTTTTTAAAAAAAGTGGCTCGCGGTTGAGCGCGACTCTGCTTGACCGCGGCTGTGGGAAGCGAGGAGGAGCAGCAAGCAAGCGAGCGAGAGCGCCCCAACGAGAGGGTCACATCTGTACTAGGGACCTGTTTTACGTGCTCCTTTGTGTGCGTGTTCCAAAAATGCAACCTGAGGGTTGCGCTGGTGCTCTTGGCGAGTGGCGTACCGGTGACGCTACCCGCCGAGGGGTCCTCTCCAACGAGAGCTCCGACGATGGAAGCGGTCAACGGCTGCAGCAAAACCAGTAAATATGACCATGCGATAGTCACAGTTCTCCGGTGGCTTGTACAACACGATGACCGCACCAACCGTCAAGAGTCATATGCGACCGACGAGGCAGGTTGCCGAGAGAAAGGAGGGACCGTCGATCTGGATGATCGATGGCCGAGGGCTTATTGCACAAGGCACTAGATGCAGGTAGGACGTGGAGTTCAAGTGCAAGAAGCTTGTTGTAGCAAGCTAGGAAAGCAGTAGGCTGAGCCCCGGGCTAGCGGACCAAACAGTATAAACACCTTGTACTCGGTTCAGTCGATTGAAATTGTAATTCTGTCATTTCCAATTCTGGTTTCCAGACATCTCCAAGTCTATCTTTCCGCTGTGACTGTGCTCTCCACACACCAAGGCTAAATCTCTAGAGAGAAAACACTCTCACAGAAGGGTTCAATGAGAACGAAGAATTTTTTACATGGCTGGTTTGCCGCGAAAGTCGCCGTCGCTGCCTTTTTTTTTTAAGAGCGGCGTTATTCCTGTGTTGCTCATCCTCCATTGGCGGAGTCTTTGTCGTTTACTTCTGCTCATTGCTGGGTGTGCTCACTTTGTTCATCATTATGGTTGCAAGGTTTGCAAGTTCTAAATGGTAGAGGTACGCTAAAGACTCATGCTCGTTTGTCACGTTGCTGTTGATGTGTTGGTTGCACCTCCAGCGTCGCTTTGCTATGATGCCTAGTGATACATCAAGAGGAATGTCGGTGGTTCACAAGGATAAGGTACAAAGCATTAGATGATTGGAGGATTGGGAAAAATGGAAATTTTGTATTCAAGACTAAGTATACTTTGATGAAGTTTTCCAAACAAGTAGAGCGCATGTATCCAATGACAAGAATCACAATGAGGCATGTATTGGATTTTGGGCTCTTGAGCTGAGCGATGCGTGCGACATTACGTCGTGAGTAGTCAGTTCTATTCATTCCGCCGGTATGTCAGGGAGTTTTGAGAATATAGAGGTGCAGTTTTATAGAGTTCCAGCCCCGATGATCGAAAGGCCGTAAACAATTGTTACAAATCACAATTCTTTTGTTGACCATACGTGAAAGTGGTCCATGTTGTTATTGTTGTGCCGAACGGAGCGTAGATGGTGAACAGGTAGAAGTTGTGAGGCAAAACACGATTTAGAATTTGGGACACTTGATCATTTGATGATTAGCAGTAAGTTTACTTTGTCGACAAGTGTCAAAATGATCGGACATGTATAAACAAGTTTTGAGTTACAAATGAGGCATAGTCGGGGTTATTGGGTTGATTGTTGCGAGATGTGCGCGGAGTCGCGTCGTGCGTGGCTGAATTTGAGAAGGTCCACCGTGAAATCAGGGAGAGTTGAGAATAAACGATGAAGATCCGAGATGCATCATTGTAAATCAAGATTTTCCTTGGTGCATCGGGAAGTCGACCGAAAGGTCGTGATGCTTTTGTCATAGATTCGCGAGATTGGTCAAAGTTGCCAGAAGGTTCGGGAAGATTCACTAAGGGCGGGGCAGTTTGCCGGTTTGTCCATGACCGTCGGCGTGAATGCCGTGGTCTTGCAACGTGGTGGACTGCTTGTATAGTAACAAGAGTGATGAAAATGCCCAATCGGAAAGATTAGGGACTCGTGGACATGGGGTATGTAACACTTCTCCCCCTTTTAGTCGCGACGTCCCGGCGAGCGTATAGATATGGCCCGGTGACGGTGGTAAAAGCCTTCAATTAGGTGATCGACATCTCCGGGGTTGTCGTACGCTTTCCAACAGTATTGCGCAGCGTCATAGCCGTGCCACATGACAAGAAATGTTTTCATTTTGCTTCATCTTGTATGGCCGAGGATGTCCTTGATGATGTACTTTGTGTCTTCTTCCATGTGGACTGGAGGAGGGGGGGGGGGGCATCCCTAACACGGAAGTTCTGTCCGGGGTCTTAGGAGTGCTTGAATTTGCTGACATGGAATACCGAATGAACTTACATAGTGTCGGGGAGTTTGAGGCCTGCAACCACAAGGGTTTGCATGTACTCGATCTCAAAGAGTCCCAACAATCAGGGATTAAGCTTCAAATAGTTGGCTCCGTGGAGTTTGATGTTGACCGAGCTAAGAAGGACTTAGTCGCCAGCGCCGAACATGTCATCGCTGTGATGTTGGTCAGCTCTCTGCTTCATCGTTGCTTGTATCTTTGCAATAATTTTTTGTGTTTCTTCCTAGATGGTGGAGAAATCTTGGCGTTGGACGTCGATTGGGGGAATATTGCTGCGACTTTGTAGTCTGGCTGGTGTGGCATAAAGTTTGCCATACACCACTTCAAACAGAGATTTACCTGTTACGGTGGAAGCTACCAACTTATGTGCGATTTCAACGGTCGGGAGATTTGGTGTCCTATTCTTCCTGTGAGGTTCCAATAGTGTTTGGAGAAGCTGTTAGAGTGTCTGGTTTGTCCGCTTGGTTTGAACGTCAGTTAGAGGATGAAACGCCGTCATAAGTTGAATTTTGCTGTCATAGCGAGTCATCTGTTTGTGCCAAAAATGACTAGTGAGTTGACCGTCTCTGTCGCTTGTGATTGTTTTGAGTGTGCCCTGTACCCACACAATACTGTTTAGAAACAACCGTATTGTTCTCTCAAAAGTGACAATGGTTTTTGTTGGGATGAAGTGGGAAGTTTTTGAAAACCTTTTCACAACCACGAGTATTGCATCATGTACCTTTGGTGTGATCAGTGATTCCGTGACGAATTCCATGGTGATATCGACCCAGGTTTCTGTTGGAATAGGGAGCAGGTGAAGAAGTCCGGGTGGCCGTGTACGACGAGAAGTCTGTCGCTGACATGTGTTGCAGAACTTGTAGATGTCGGCCACGTCGGATTGCATTTTTTCCATGCAATAGTTTTTTGCTTGGTTTTTTAGCGTCTTGTCCTCTCCGAAGTGTCCACCTGGTCCTATGTCATGGTATTGTTCGAGCAACATACGGCGAAGTTTGTCATTCGGGGGGAACGACCACTTGGCGAGTGATTCGTTGTGGCCAATATGGCGCGTCATACCAGAATTTTTCCTTGTCGTATCCGCCGTGCTGGTCGTAGCCTCTTGTGAAGAGTCGCTCAAGATATGGGTCCCGCGGCAGCTGTAGCATTGCCACTTCCACCATTAAATCTGGTCGGTGGCTAAGTGCGTGAGCCGGGTTTATTTTGCCTGACCCGTACTCGATATCGTAGTCGGACCCGGATTCAAGGAACTCCATCCATCCGGTTTGACGTGGAATGAGGTTTGGCTATGTCTTCAAATGTTTCAACGCATGGTGGTCGGTGCATACGATGCATCGGTGGCTCTTCGGGTAATACCACCATACCTTGAATGCGTGAACCGCCAGCATTTCTTCTCTTGTACGACATACCCTGTTGCTCATTGAATTTGATGTTCAGGTTTTTTTGAATTTAGTGTTCCTTAATTTTGACACGGGTTCAATTTATTTGGTGTTCGGTTAAATTCGACCAGAACTGGCTCGGTTGTCCTTTGGTTTCGACGACAGGATAAGTTCACATATTTGTTGAACCGTGATTTCGACGTTGACATGCTTTTGGCGTGCGCGCCGACCTCGCGGTAGTGACCAGAATCTGTTGCGCCATGTCAGGCGTAGCAGATTCTAGCCATTGAGAAGCGTGCGCACTAGATCAACCAGATTCTGGTCAGAACCTTCATGGTCCAGTGCGCGCCGACAACAAGTTTGACAGCAAGTCAACAAAAATGTTTTTTTAGACGCGCATTTGTATGTTTGAATCTCCGAACATCAATATGTGAGAAATGAAGCTTGAACTCGCCCTTTTTCCTCGCTGGCCATTATTCTCGTCGAGTACAAGTACCACAAGCACAGAACAAAGCAAAGTAAGAGTCCCGACCACTTGGAAGGAAAGTCAAGTGCTGGTCGCATGAATTCGACGAAAGGATAAAAAAAATATTTTCATAGTCTTTTGATTTCGACGTGCAAGACAAATTTGATGAATTTCAATGAGGGTAGAAATGTTTAACATCGAAATCATCGAGCAGCTGGGTAGTTGAGTTCCGGTCTTTGCATATTTGTATACATGTAGGCAACCGGTTGCTTGCCGTCACCGTGGTCTTGCAATAGGACTGCGCCAATGGCTCGGTTTGAAGCATTTGTAGCCATGACTTAGTCGACCGTCAAATTGACTAATTGTAGGGCTGTTGCCAAGGTGAGGGCGTTCTGCAAAAGTGACGAACGCTTCTTGTCCGTTGTCTCCCCATCACCACTCATTTTTCTTTTCGAGTGAGGTCGGAAAGAAACGCTGACACTCAAGCGTATTCCCATACGAAGCACCGGAAGTAATTGCAGAAAACTTGAACGTCTCAAACGTTGGTCAGCATCGGCCAATGAGCAACTACTGTCACTTTTCTTGATCCCTGGTGATTTGTCCACCGTAGATGACGTGATCCAAAAACTCCATTGAACGGCGCCGAAAGTCAGACTTTGAAAGTTTTCAAAAAAAAATCTCTTTGTTAAACATTGAGAACTTTTCAAAGATGTCTGTCGTTCTCCTTCAGGGTGATGTTGTACACCATAATGTCAATGTGGTACACCACGGCAAAGTCGTCGAGGTATGGTCACAAAATGTTGTCCATTGCCGCCATGAACGTCGCAGTGGCATTCGTCTGTCCGAATGGCATTACCGTGAGCTCAAGATGCCCATAGCAAATTCGGATCACCGTCTTTTCAATGGCGGCGTCTGCTACCTGTATCTGGTGATATCTGCTGCACAAGTCAATCTTGCTGAAAATTCGAGCCCCTCGGAGTTGGTCAAAAAGCTCGTCGTCTCGAGGAGGAGGGTAGCGGTTCTTGATGGTGGTTTTGTTCAACACCAGATAATCCACGCAATACCTGATTTTGCCAGTTTTCTTTTTGACGAATAGAACTAGTGTTGCGCATGGTGATGTGGATGGGAAGATGAGCCCCGGACCGAGCATTTCGTTGAGTTGCTTCTTCTTGGGCAGCTTGTGATCGCTCATGCAATAGGCCCCTCAAAATGGAGATGTGTTGCCTATTTTAGTTTGATGCGACGGTCGATATCTTGGCAAGGAGGTAAGGTTCTTGGGAGTTAGTCGGGGAAGACGTTCGCAAACCCTTGGATGAGTGGCGCGAACTCTTCGGGTACCATTGCGAACCTTACACATGCCGATTAGGCTGATAGGGCTTATGAGGATCATGAGGATGATGAGTCAACTATTGCCACTTCTGCCTCCTTTATTGGCTCCAAGTGTACGACCCATGCACGAGCTCCTCATTAAATGTAGTACTTGGCCACGTTGACCAGTATCGGTTGTAATGGTTGTCACTTCTTGGCCATTGCTAGTTCCTCTGCTGCTTCCATCTTTGCTCCTTCCGCCGTCGACTTCCGTCCCACACATGGAAGTTGTGGTTTGGCATTGTCGATCTCCACGTAGACCTCACCGCTTCTCTAGTCGACCTGCAGATTGTGCCTGTACAGGAAATCTTGTCTGGGGATGATTTTGTGATCGCTCATTTGGCAAGAACTCCAGACCATTGTATCCCGTAGATCTCCTATTTGTATTCATGATGGTTCTCGAAGTCTCAGTATTTACAACCTCTCGTCGACGGTTTTCCTTTGAACATCCCTGGTTCAGCCTGTAAACCCACTTTGCGAACCATGTCGCTTCTCACGAAGTTGTGTGAAGCCCCTCCATCCAATGGTGCCGGGAACGTTCGGCGACTCTTGTATCCTCGAGGCTCAACTCTTAGCGGTATCTACTGTTGGTCGTCCTCGTACTCCTCGTCAGACTTTGCGATCTCATAAATGCTCTGTAGCGATGTAGGCTGTTCATATGGGTGATTTTTGGGCATAGATCGCTTCTCATGGACAAGAGTTGCGCCTTTCACTCCTATCATTTGCCGTTTCTTGACTCATTTCTTTACAACTCCTCCCCTAGTATGGCAGGCTACTTGCTCTAAAAGTTGTGAGAGATTCGCCCAACGTTTCCATAGTTGTAGTAAGTGTGTTTATATCTCTCGTCAACAGTGTCCACTTCCATCGGAGTCGAGGAGTCTGCCAACTAGCTTTTTCCATTTCCACAATCATTGTGGTTGAGAGGTCGCCACCCATAGGATTCCTAGATCCGAGCGTTGTAGTCAGTGCTATCGATCCTTTCTGCTGTTGGGACAATCCGCAGCATGTCGTTCTGGATGCCGAAAATGGAAACGAATCGTCGTATATGTCGCTTGAGGCTGTCGTTGTAGTGAAAATAGAGTTCATCGGGGGCGATGTCTGCTCCGATGATGATCTCTCAGAATCTCCATGTATACTCTGCCACGCTAGACTGCTGACGGAGACGTTGTGACTTGTACTATGCATCAGAGTTCTTGTTCAGTCGTCCTGAACATGCGAGCATTGCACGCAATAATTCGTTCCAGTCGGTTGGTGGCGTCATAGCATCTTTCCACTGTGGGTTGATTTGCTCCAAGGGTAGAACGACTGTAGTCGACGATATGAGACGGGCGCCGTTGGTCGTTGATGATGCTCCTCCGGTCTCCTATTGCCGTTGGATGGTCTTTAGATTTGACCACCAACGTAGTGTTGTGCCACACAGAAACGAGGCCGCGAGGTCAATTTTCTTCTAATCTAGGTTGACCCCAGCAGCAGTGAGGTACACCTCCAAACTTGTCAGCCACACCCAAAAATTCGATCCCTTTGCGTTTGCAGGATCAAATGGTTCTTGTGGAGCCGGACGAGTTTTGGGTACGCTCGAGAGTAGGGAGTTTCTCTCGATGAGCACCGCTTCACATGCACTTGCGTTGCGAAGAGCCTCCATCGAGACGTTGAGTTGTTGTAGCAGATGACTTTTGATCCTCTCGAGCGTGGAGATCCGGTCCGCTGGTTTCTCGTTGATCTGAGCTTGTTGTCTAGTGTCACCTGTCGTCCCTGCTTTTGTCGTCGAGGCTGTCGATTGGGGCGGCTTGTTTACCGCCGTTGGGTCCGCAACCGGATTGGTCGTCGAAGCCGTAGAGGTTGGTCCACGTACAACATAGCCTGCTATGCCAAGCCATTTTTCGCTTTAGGGTTTGCGTGCGTCGGCACGTTCTGCTCCACCATCGCCGAAGTCCTCGCCAAAGACCCGTTGTTGGTCGTCGGTTGTGCTCGCTCGCCTCAAGTCGTAGTCGCAAAGTGTGCGATATCTTGACGTGCGAGATGCGCTGAAGGCTTGTGCGTGGTAGTCCTCTATATGGGTGAAGAAGTCAAATGCCTCTCTAGCACCGCTCCGCTGTGATACCAGGTGTTACGTTGAATGGAGCGTAAATGGTGAACAGGTAGAAGTTGCAAGGCAGAACACAGTTTAGAAAATGGGCCAAATAGCTTAGATACCCATAAAACGCAAAGTTTGACTCTGATCCGCCCGGTAGCGGCAAAAAAAAAACTCAAAAGCCCAGTCGAAAATCATGCTCGCTCACGGCATGCGTCGACGAGCGAGCATGAAAAAATCCTGCATGCGGAGATCACTCCCACGCGAGAATCGCGAGGGAGCGATGACCGTTTTTTTTTTTTGCCACGCAAACCCCCCGGCTCGATTTAGGGCTTTGCATGTTCGGCGCGGGCGGAGCCCGCGCCAAACATAAAACCCTACATCGAACTGGGGGGTTTGCGTGACAAAACAAAAAAAAAACAAAGCGGTGATGGCTCCCTCGCGATCGAGCGAAAACGCCCTTCTTTNAGAATCGCGAGGGAGCGATGACCGTTTTTTTTTTTTGCCACGCAAACCCCCCGGCTCGATTTAGGGCTTTGCATGTTCGGCGCGGGCGGAGCCCGCGCCAAACATAAAACCCTACATCGAACTGGGGGGTTTGCGTGACAAAACAAAAAAAAAACAAAGCGGTGATGGCTCCCTCGCGATCGAGCGAAAACGCCCTTCTTTGGTTTTGGATTTTTTTGTAAACGCAAACCTATCATTTTAACACACAAACCGCATTCAAACCATACCCCGAATGACATTCGAGGTTTTAGGGTTTTTCCTTTTTGCGCGGGCTCCTGCTGGGCCCCGCGGTAGCGGGGCCCAGCAGGTTCCCTTTCAACGCATGGGAAATCTTGAACTCCCCTCAAACTCTAAACAAACCTCCCCCCGCTAGCTAAGGGCGCCGCATTCCATGCGTCGTCAACGCATGGCATGTGGTCTCGCCATGCATTTTTGTTTGTTTTCTTTGTTACTGGCATGGCGGTAGCGGCGGCTGATGGGTAGTTAGGTTATTTCTCGCTCGACGACGGGCGAATCAGTTTTACATTTCTACTATTCGGGCATCTCGTGACCGAACCCTTTAGAAATTGGGACGCTTGAGCAGTTTGTAATCAGTAGTGCGTGTATTTCGATGACAAGTGTCAAAATGGTTGAACATATACATACAAGTGATGAGTTACGAATGAGGCATAGTCGGGGTTGTTGGGTCGATTGTCAAGCGACGTGTGCGAAGTCTTGTCGTGAGTGGTCGGATTTGAGAAGGTCTACCGAGAAATCGGGGAGCTTCGAGAATCTACGGTGAAGATGCAAGATGTATCTTTTTGAACCTAGATTCGTCTCGGTGTGTTGAGAAATCGACCGAAAGGTCGTGATACTTCTGTCGTAGATTCGCGAGAGTGGTCGAAGTTGTCCGAAGGTTTGGGAAGATTTAGTGAGGGAGGGAGGGGGGGGGGGCAGAGTAGGCTGCTGTGCTAGACAAGCAAGTAGCATCTGGAACCGTGCAAGAAAGACATCAAGCACGCTGGTGGTTTACGTGGAAGT
>SZWC01026830.1:3447-26764 GCA_023375785.1 Penium margaritaceum
AAGCTCATTCGAACACAGCCAGCTCTCGGTCTTGACGCGGCTTCTTTCGAGAAGCAACCCAAGACCGACAGTCTCTTTTGCGCTCAGGGGAAGATGTACCGATGCACCTACCCTGACTCTCGTTCCCGAGCGCTTCGGCCTCTCGAGCTAGTTCAATCAGACCTTCTCGGTCCTCTTCCGGTCGAGTCCCTATCTGAACGGGACTGGTATGTTCTGACTCTAACTGATGACTTTACCCGGATGCGGTGGTTCTACAGCCTGCGTCAGAAGAGCGACGTTGTCCTTGCGGTTCGACTCTGGCTAGTGATGGCTGAGCGTCAGTCACGTCACACGCTACATACTTTCTGCTCGGATCGCGGCGGTGAGTTCCTTGGCGAGATGGACGGATTCTTTGCTGAGCACGGGATTTTTCACCAGGTCTCCGCTCTTGCTACCCCTCAGCAGAACGGTGTTTTCAAACGCTGGAACCGCACCATAGAGGATGCGGTTCGCGCTATGCGGTCTGAGTGCGGTCTCCTTGAGTCCTTTGTCTTTGAGGGTTTTGCCTACATGACTTGGGTCTGGAACCTCCTCCCGCACGGTCCGCTTCCGGACCATATTACACCGTATGAGCTCTGGTTTGGACACCGTGCTGACCTTCGTCTCGCTCGCATCTGGGGATCCCTGGCCTCCGTGTGGTACACTGAGGACCAGCAGGGGTACAATGTCTCACCTCGGGGCCGCTTGCGTGCCTTCGTAGGCATTTCCCCGCGGTCGAAGGCCTGGCGCTTCTGGGACCCTACTCGTCGTCGTGTCATTGAGTCACGCGATGCGCTCCTTTTCGAGTCTCTCACCTACCGTGACCTGACTTCGATCACGGTACTCTCTGCAACACATGTTCCTACCTGTGAGGGTTCTCGGCGGATGGGGGAGACTTCTACGCCAGCGAGAACCTCTCACCAGGCTGATGTGTCCGTTCGAGCCCCCTTCACCTCTCAGTCTCCGGCCCTTGATGACCCGGCGATCGCCGCCGTCGGTCCAGAGACCGCGCCCGTACAGCCTGTTTCACGCCCCACAGTGCCCTTGCTTCTGTTCACGCACTTACTTCTACGCCAGTACCTGCGTCTGCTGGCACTCCTGTTTCTGTGTCTGGTCCAGTCTCGCCTACTCCCGTACCTGCGTCTGCTGGCACTCCTGCCTCTGTGTCAGGTCCAGTCTTGCCTGCTCCTGCTGTCACACCCAGTCCCGTGTCCCCCACACACGCATCTCCTCGCACGGCATCACCGGCTGCCTTGCCTCAACCCCCACCAGCTGTGGTCGTGCCTGTCCCTGAGCCTGAGGTGCACCCCTCGAGCTCAGGTTACTCCTATGAGCCCGGTGGCCGTCTTCAACCATTGGATTCCGGAGCTCAGCGAGCGTCGGGCCCCGCACCCAGGCGCCCCTCTCGCAGCATCGTGAGTGGTGACCCCAGCACAAAGGCCCTAGGCCTGAGTGTCCGCACTGAGCTCACAGAGGTACATCCAGCGTGCCCCGTAGGGCACGATCTCGTCCCTCGCGAGTTCCATATTGCTTGTGATGCAGCAGCTGATCTTGTTGTCATCAGGCCTAGCACCGAGGCGTGTGCCCTTGCCACGCAGAGCTCTCCCTCTATGGTGCCCGACCCGGGCACCCTGAGGGAAGCTCTCTCATCACAGGATGCTGACGCTTGGCGCGCTGCCTGCGAGGATGAGCGTCGCGCTATCCGAGAGCATAGAGTCTACGAGCTTGTCGACTTTCCGCCTGGGAGGAAGGCTATTCAGGTCAAGTGGGTCTTTTGCAAGAAAGTGAAGCCGGATGGCTCACTGGAACGCTACAAGGCCCGCTTGGTCGTCAAGGGGTACTCTCAGATTGAGGGCATCGATTACACTGACACATTTGCCCCTGTCGGCCGCATGACCTCAGTTCGAGCTCTGTTCGGTGTAGTGGCTCAGCATGACTGGGAACTGCACCAGATGGATGTGAACAATGCGTTCCTCCATGGCTCTCTGGATAAGGAGATTTACGTGGCTCAGCCACCAGGCTTTGAGGACGGTGACAAGGTCTGGCGATTGCGCAAGTCCTTGTACGGCCTCAAGTAGTCTCCGCAGTGTTGGAACCGGGAGATCACCGGCACTTTGACTCGTGCGGGATATGTACAGAGCGAGGCAGATCCCTCTCTCTTCATCCTACCGACACCCGAGCGGTTCACCGCCATCCTGGTCTATGTCGATGACTTTCTGATCGCGTCTCCGTCCCTGGAGGCCATGACTGAGGCCAAGGCTGTCCTTAAGACTGCCTACAGGATGAAGGACCTCGGTCCTGCATCGGTGTTTCTTGGTATGGAAATCGTGCGAGATCGCAGGCGTTGGACACTGTTGCTGCATCAGGCCCGATACGCACAAGTCGTGGGGGAGCGTTTCAGCGATCTCCTTGGTGTAGTGCCCACCACTTCCACACCTCTTGCACCCGATGGGCAGGATGCCCTAAAGGTGGATGATCCCACACAGCTGGGGGAGACAGTGGACGTGACCTTGTACCTCCGTCTCATCGGATCTCTGATGTACCTGGCCACTACAACACGTCGTGACATTGCTTTCGCTGTCAACCTCCTCGCTCAGTTCTCGTAGGCTCCACATGCCAGAGCCCTTCACGCGGCTGTGCGAGTGGTGCGGTACGTGGTCTCCACGTCGTACCTTGGACTCTGCTTTCGTCGGTAGTAATCGATGGTCCTTGACGGCTATAGTGACAACGACTGGGCCTGGAGCCGAGATGGACGCTGCCGTACTGGTTACGTGTTTCTACTCGGTCGTACCGCTCTATCTTGGCGTAGCGGGAAGCAAGGCTGCATTGCACGTAGCTCGTCGGAGGCAGAGTACGTTGCTTTGGGCGCAGGGGTTGTTGAGGCGGTATGGCTTCAACGCCTGTTTCTTGAGCTTGGTTAGTCAGTACCCGCCATTGTGCTTCGTTGTGACAACCAGCTTGCTCTCGCCATTACGGAGAACTCCGGTGTCTTTCACGCTCGCACAAAGCACATTGCGGTTGAGCATCACTTTGTGCGTGATCTGGTGGAGCGACACGTGATCTCCGTCATGTGGGTTTGCACTGACATGCAGCGTGCTGATTTCTTGACGAAGGCACTAGCTCGCGGAAAGTTCTTGGTGGCCATTCGTTCTATTGGGCTTCGTCCCATGCCTGAGGGTGGTTGAGTGTGGGATGTGCGTCCGTGTCCGATCTGTTTTACACTCACTATTGTACTTGTCCCAGTGCTGCACGTGTATGGACATGCGTACCATCCGGTCATGGGGGAGTGTTGTGATTTGTGACGTTCTTGTACAGTTTACTGTGACCACTCGGCCGTCTCCATACTCGTGCAGATCCCTGAGGCGGGCCCTGGTGACACTGGTGCGAGGACTGGCGGCGGACTTCCAGCTTGGAGCTGGCCGACTACCTTTCCAGAGCCCCGGACACTGTCGGGACTCCCTGCTATTTTTTCTGCAGCTTGTAGGAGTCTTTTTCGGCGGACTGGCCATGAGCCCGATTTACATGTTCTTGCATTGCGTGTCCACCATTTGATGATGGATGCATGCATGTGACCAGTCGTAGCGTCTGTCTTGTGATCCTGCACGTCTAGGTTTAAACGTCGTAGCATTCTGACATGTGTGCGCAGAGTTATGGCCAAAACAGTGGTTTTGGGCCAGTTTTAGGACAGCTCTTGGACCGCCGCGTGCGACACCCGCTGTGCGCCGCGGCAGGTATTTATGCCATGGACCTGTCATTTGTCATTTCTCTGTGCAAATGCTATTAAAGCATTCAGACACTTTGCCTTGTGTCCCCTAGCCAAACTCTTGCCGTTGCGTGCACGACTTGTGACTGTCGTCACCGTCTGATCAGGCACTGACGCCTGGTCAACGGGAGTGTTGCTAGGAAGCTTCCTTGCATCTTCTCAATCTCTATGCCCTCTTGTCTCTCTCCATGGCACGCACATGTACAGATTAAATGGCATAGCCTCATCTGGGGAGACATCATACAAGCAGGCCATGACTGGAGTCTTTGGCGTCATGAAGCAGCTGATCTTCCCACGAGTGCCCTCTGGCACATACATGGCTATTGCTTGACCTTCTCTCATTGATGCGGTAGATGGTAGGGTTCGTAAATTCTCACTGCTGTTCCTTGCATCATGCTTGTTTTCCTCTGAGTGTTGTTGGGAGAGCTGCATATTATCTGGGTGCTGATCCTTAGGGGGCCACCATGTCGGTCGTGGACCGTGCATTGGTGAGAAGCCGCCCTCGGTTAAATGCCGAGTGGTCGGGGTCAACTCCTGGGTGGCGGTACGTGCTCACCTGAGCAAGCTGCTCGGTATGGGTGCATGCTCACTGATCTCTTAGACTCTCGCTCCCCTTCCTACTCATTGTCTTGGTGTGACATAAGTTTCTAAGGCAAAGCTTACCGCATCCATGGCGTCTCTCCTGCCTCCATGTGTTCACCCACCACATTGCTATTAGTCTCACTAGGAAACTACCGGGTAACTGCAAGTGTGCAGCGAGGCCAGAGGACACAATGGATCTGTGGAACACAAACCAACACTCCCCCATGACCCACAAGTGACGCACAACGACACGAACTCACAGTCACAAACGAGTGTCACAAAGAGTGACAGACGATTGTACACGCACTAGGAACGATAATTCAACCAGGATCACCACGTGGACACAACAGCCCACCAACGTACACAACCGCCTTGAAGACGTTACTAATGAATGCCTTCGTCAGGAAGTCAGCTCGCTGCTATGGTGTATCGACCCAGACGACCTGGACATCACCTGCAGCAATGCGCCCATGCACAAAATGATGCTCAACATTGATGTGCTTCATGCGTGTGTGATGCATGCCATCATGTTCAACAATTCCCTTAGTGCTTTGGTTGTCACAACGCAACGTGATGTAGCGGATGGGGACGCACAGATGCTGTAGCAAGCGACACAGCTATACACTCTCGCAAGTGCCTACACCTAGAACAACATACTCAGCTTCACTTGAGTTGCGGGCCATGCAACCCTGCTTACCACTCTTCCACGACAGAGTGGTCCCTCCAACAAGGAAGATGTAACCTGTACGGCTGCGCGCGTCAGTATCATGTGCCCAATCGCTGTCAGTATATCCATCCACGATGACTGATGGTTGTGCACGATAGCACAGACCAGTGTGGGCAGTGGAGAGGGCATACCTGACAACACACAGTGCAGCCTCCATCTGTCGGGCTCGGGGAGCCTAGGAGAACTGGGCCAGGAAGTTCACGGAAAAGGCGACATCTTCCCTGGTCGTAGTCGCCAGGTACATCAGTGACCCGATGACGCAAAGATAGTCTGTCACATCGATTGTCTCCCCCAGCTTAGACACATCTAGTGTCTTCAGCAGCCTCTGACCTGCTGGTGTCATGGGCGTGGACGTAGTGTGTGTGGACTCCAGCAGTGAGGTGAAGTGCTCCCCCAGATTGCGGACGTACGTAGCCTGGTGAACATAGAGTTTGTGACGAGAAAGGTCGTGTTCAAGCTCCATGCCCCAGAAGACACGAGCAGGTCCCAAGTCTTTCATCTTGTACGTAGACTGCAAGAGCGTCATTACTGACTTAACAACAGCTTGACTAGGCGATGCTATCAGCAGGTTGACCATGTAGACGAGAACAGTGACAAACGGGAGATTGGGTGGACTGACAAAGAGTGATGGATCCACCGTATTGCGTTGGTAACCTCCTTTTTCAACAGTAGACGTGAACTCTTGGTTACAGCACCAAGACGACTACTTCAAGCCATAGAGAGCCTTTCGCAGCCGCCTGACTCAGTCAGTGCCGTCGAAAAAGCCGGGAGGCTGAACCATGTAAATCTCCTAATCCAACTGTCCATGGAGGAATGCATTGATCAAATCCATCTGCTCTAACTCCCAGTCGCGATGAGCCACAAGACTCAACACTGCTCTGGTAGTGGTATACCGCCCGACTGGTACAAACGTCTCGTCGAAGTTGACGCCGGGGACCTGGGAGAACCCCTTTGCCGTGAGTCATGCCTTGTATTTGTCAACTGCACCGTTGGGCTTGTACTTGCATCGAAAGTCCCAACGGGAATCGATGGCTTTGCGCCCAGGCGGTAGATCGACAAGCTCATAGACCGAATGATCATCAAGGGCGTTGAGCTCGTCATGCATTGCAGCCTCCCACTGCTGGGCGTCGGAGGCTGCGCGGGCTTGACGCACCGTGGTCGAATCAGGAGGCAAGGCAGTGGTAACCGACGTGGCGTGACACTCCGCAATGCTACTCAAGACAGCAACTTTTAAGGAGCGCTCATGCTCCGAGACGAGGAGCGTGTAGCCGAGGGCAGAACTGGGGTGGACGATCCCAGTAGCCAAGCCCAGTACGTCCATGCCGATGGGGAGAACAGGCGAGTGGGCAGGCTGCGACGGAGGAGGGCATGCCGAGGTTGTGGAGGTGGTAGAGTGGTTGGGTAGGGCACAAAGACGCACACCCCGGACGAAGGGTGAGACAGGAGCAGGGTTAGTGGGGACGTGCGGAGGCGGGTCAGACACCCGGACGGGAGAGGCCGCGGGTGAGGGAGCAACTGGAGGTGTGACCGGGCTGGATGGGACAGCGGGAGACGAGGCAGACTTGGCAGAGTCGGTGACCTGAGAGGACGGTACGTGAGAGGAGCTGGACGATATGTTAGAGGAAGAGGACGCGGAGAAGGTAGGGACATGCCTGGACGACGAGGACTACAACGAGGGTGAGAGCTGCGGTACGGCAACAAGGACTGCTGGACCGGCAGGATCGACTTCCTCCCTCAGCCGAGAGAGAGGCAGGAGGGAGGAGTGAGGGGACAGGCGACTGTGATCCCGAAGGAAGACTGACTAAAAAAATAGAGTGTCGCGAGACTCAACGACACTCTGGGGGACACGGTCCAAGAAACGCCAGGCTTTGGACTGTGCGGAAACCCGGAGAAAGGGACACAGACGACTGCTAGGGGACAGTTTCCCATCACGGAGATCCTCTGGAAGCCAGACAGAAGCAATACTATCGAGACCCTAGCCAGACGAAGATCGGCCGGATGACTATGCCAGTGTTCAAAGGGGGTGACAGTGCAGGGTAAGGGGCCGTGGGGAACACGGTTCCAGATCCATGTCATGTAGCACATTGCCTTGAAGGCAAAGAACGACAGCAGACCGGACTCAGAAAGAAGCATGCGAACACCGTCGGCAAGTGTCCGGTTCCAACGATCAGAGACACAATTTTTTTGTGGTGTGTACGGAGCGGAAGTCTCCAGACACACCCCATGAGACTTGAGGAGACTGTTGGTGGGACCAAGGATTTCACCGCCACGGTCGCTGTGGAAGACGCGCAGTGACCGTTGACAGGTACGCTCGGCCTGAACAAACCACGATTCAATGGCGGAGCAAACATCGCTCTTCTGATGAAGAGCGAACACCCGGTGAAAGCGAGAAAAGTCATCGGTAAGGCACAAGACGTAGCGACCCACGTCACCAAGGAGGACATGAGGTAAAGGCCCGATGACATTCGCATGAACACGATCAAGGGGATGTGCGGAGTGAGAATCAGAAGGAGAGAAAGGAGAGCGGTGCATTTTCTCTTACACACAGTCAAGACAATCAACAGGGCAAGGGGAAGGGAAGGTAGAGGGTGAGAGGCCAAGAGTAGGCTGGAGACGCAGCATGCTCTGAATAGAGTCGATGTGGACATGACCAAGGCGACGATGCAAGAGACGGACGAGGTCAAAAGCGAGAGAGGGTACAACGTGAGCAAGAGCGATGCCGATGGCAGGAGCGGAGAGGGCGTGCAAGGGAACACGATAGAGTTTTCCGCACTTCATGCCACAGAGAACAGCACGTTGGGAGGAACGAAGATAGACAGTGCCAACGCCACGACTAGCAGTGAAGTCTATACCTTGTTCATCCAGGGACGGCACAGATAGCAGGCTCCGTTCCAGTGAAGGCACATACAGAACGTCAGGCAGGTAAAGGGCACCACTGGGTCCAACAAAGCGCATGAAACCCACACCCTGAACCAGTACCAACTGACCAGACCCAGTACGAAAAAAGTAGACAAAACCGACAGGGCCTAACGAGAGAAACGAGGAATGCACGGACGTCATGTGGTGGGTCGCCCCGGAGTCAAGGACCCAGAGGCCACTGGACACACGAAGGGAGGGCAGCACACTGGACGTCGTGACAGTGCCAACGGAGGACGGGGACAAGGTACAAAGGAAGAGACAACGAGGAAGAAATTCAGACTGCCAACGCTCAATCCACGGGACAGTTGTACACAAGGTTCCAAAACGTGACCGGGAGGATCCCCACGAATGACGCTGTCAGTCTGACACACAAGACCTCTGGCCAATGGTGCAACACTCTCACCTCCCTGATCGCGAAGGCGGAAAAGATGAAGGAGAGACTGCTCAAGGTGGTACTCTAGAGCCCGATTTGTATGCTTTGCATTGTCTGTCCACCGATCAATGCCGGACTTGTGTGTAAACCGGGCGCGGTGTGCTAGCCTCAACCGGATGGTGTAGGCACCCGTCGGTGGCAACGGCGACCAAGAGGAGGCTGGCGCACACCTTCCCGGGGTTGTGGAAGCGTGGAATTGTCTTGGAGGAGCACGGGAACACGTGTGGTACAGTGGGAGTAAACTGTATTTCTTATTCCAGTGTCAACATATACGACTATATGTACATGATGACATATCCTAGGCGACCCGAGGTCACCGAGCCGTGCACGGCTCCTTACGGGCCTGAGATGAGAGTTATTGCCTCAGCATCATGTAGCTCATCTTCCCACCTTTCCAACGGACCAAGAATCGCATCATTCCGTGGAGGAACGGCCGAGATATGGCCGTTTCCGTGAACCACGACAATCTGCCGCTGGCAGCACCGCTAGCGGCGGTGACTGCCGTCCGAAGCGCCCTTTCTGGCAATAACACATCGGGACGCCATTCTGAAGCACCCTTGGTCCTTCATGATCCTTGATTCATTGGCTAACCAGGCCCCAAGGCGCGCTTTGGCCTTGTTGGGTCTTCCGAGGGTCGAGCCTTGGTCCTTGGGGATGAATTCTCGTCACTTGTTTTCCCCTCGGCCGGTCCAACCTTTGGCCGGGCGTAACTTCCTCAATTCTTGATGGATTGACCCCATTCTTGGGTCGATCTCGCACGGTTTTTCCTCTCTAAATCCACAGTCAGATTGCACATTCAAGAAAGTCTCAAGCCGTGATCAGTGTTGTTGGCACTGTCCGGCTTACACTACCCCTCTCTCTAGGAGCCAGCCGTCCCGGTTCGCTCTTGGTACTCCCGGAGGATGGCATTCACCCCGCCAAGGTTGAAGTTGCGGGTAGGCTCCCATTAGTTGTGGGCCGCATCGTAGCCCTTCCACTTGACCAGGTACTCCCATCCACGGCCACGACGATGGTGGTCAATAATGGAAATCTCAAACTCTTGCTCGCCCTCAATCACCACCAAAGGAAGAGGCTCAGAACTGCAGCCAGGAAAATTCTCGGCCGGATCATGGTAGAGCTTGAGCTTGGAGATGTGGAACACGTCGTGGACTGGCATGGAAGGCGGAAGAGCTAACCGTGCCACCATGAGTGTCCGTATTTCGAGCACCTCGAACGTACCAAGAGACCGGGGTTTCAACTTGTCCGATCGAACCCTGCGAAGCTTGACGTGCGCGCTGTTGAGAAGCACACGATCACCGACCTTGAGCATTGCGTCTGCGCGTCGGCGGTCTGCTTGCACTTTCTGTTGATCTTGCGCCTTTGCCAATGCATGTCGCGTTATCGTCCAAATCTGCTTGAAGTCACGTGCGATAGAATCCACTGCGGGCAGGTTGCTTGCGACGTGCAAACTGAGGGATGTGGCGGGCACCGTCCCGTTCACCACCTCAAATGGCACCTTGCCGGTGGAGGCGGACGTGGCGGAGTTGTACACCAGTTCAGCGACCAGCAATCACTGGTCCTACGCCGTCTCGTCCGGATCACCCACTGTACGGAGGAGCTGCTCCAGCGTCTGGTTCGTCCGCTCCGTTTGCCCGTCAGTTTGGGGATGAAAACTGGTCAACAGCTGTACCTCGCTGCCGTATCGCTCCATGAGTTTTCGCCAGAACTTGCTCGTAAAGCGCGGGTCACGGTCGCTCACAATGGACCGCGGCACGCCATGGAGACACACCATGTGCTCAAGGAACAGCCGAGTCGTGCCTTCCGCGCTCACCGTATCACGCGTCGCAATGAAGTACGACATCTTGCTGAAGTGATCCACCACCACCAGCACCGCATTGTGGCCTGTTGCTGTCGTAGGAAAACTTGTGATAAAATCCATGGAGATGTATTGCCACGGCTGCTCGGGGATGGGCAAGGGTTGGAGGAGACCCGGGGTCTTCGTCCTCCGTGCCTTGTGGCGTTGGCACACATCACAACTCCGGCAGAATTCAGCCACCTCCGACGACATGGTGGGCCATCAAAAGAAGCGAGCCACCGTCTTCAATGTCTTGTCGGTGGAGAAGTGACCGCTCGGGCCACTGTCATGGCACTCCTCCAAAATCAGCTGCCGAAGCGCGGGCACCGCGGGAACCACCACCTGCTACGTGCCGCGCCGTCGCCAATGCGACACCTCGAAGAAAAATCTCATAGCGTCATATTCCCCATGCGCTTTATATCCTTCCATGACGAGCTTCACAAGTAAGGAATCGTCGTGGATGGTGAGAGATGCGACCCGCATCATCAGGTCCGGTTGCCGTGAGAGTGCGTTGGTTGGGTTGATGCGACCCGGCTGGTACACAATTTCGTAGTCAAAGTGCAACTCGAGGTACTTCACCCAACGTGCTTGCCGCCGACTCAGGTTCGGCTGTGTCTTGAAGTAATTCAATGCATGGTGGTCGGTGTAGACCGTGCATTTCCGCGCCTCAAGGTAGCACTGTCATTTCTTGAAGGCCGCGACCACGGCGAGCATCTCCTTGTCATGGATGGCATAGTTCAGCTCTGCCCCACGCAAATTGCGCGAGTAGTAGGCGGCCGGCTGCGACCCGTTGCCAAAAACCTGCAAAAGGATCCCAACAATGGCCAGTCCAATGCATCCGTTTCTATCTCAAACTCACGGCCGTTGTCGGCCAAGTGCAAGGCCGACGCGGAGGTCAGAGCCCGTTTGAGGTTCTCAAAGGCTTCTTGTTTGCTAACTCCCCAACTCCACTCATGATCCTTGCGATTGAGATTGGAGAGTGGCGCTGACACTCCCGCATAGCCAAGGATAAACCTACAGTAGTAGTTACAAAAACCAAGGGACACTTGCACATTGTGCACACTATGCAACTTTGGCCACTCTTGCACAGCCGACACCTTGTGCGGGTCCATGGCAATCTGTCCAGTGCCAATTATGTGTCCAAGGAATTAAACTTTCTCCACCGCGAACTCGCACTTAGAGAGCTTTACAAAAAACTTCTCCTTCCTCAAAATCTTGAGGATTTTCTTCACATGCTCCTTGTGCTCCTCCGCCATCCTGCTATACACCAGGATGTCGTCGAGGTAAACCACCACGAAGTCATCCAAGTACGGCCTGAAGATGTTGTTCATCGCCGTCATGAAGGTGACCGGGGCATTGAACAACCCGAAAGGCATCACGAGGAACTCGTAGTGACCATAGTGGGTGCGGAAGGCCGTCTTTTCCACATCATCTGCTGCGATGCGGATGTGTTAGTAGTCGGATCGGAGGTCGTTCTTTGTGAAGAAGCGAGCCGCACGGAGCTGATCGAAGAGCTCCTCGGCTCGTGGAAGCAGGTACATGTTTTTTATGGTCAACTCGTTCAACACCCGGTAGTCCACGCACATGCGCATCTCCCCCGTATTTTTCTGCACAAACAAGACAGGTGCAGCGTAAGGAGACGAGGATGGGCGGATGAAGCCCTGCTCCGTCATCTCGGTCAGCTGCTTCTTGAGCTCCTGTAGCTGTGCGTCGCTCATGCGGTACATTGGATGAATAGGTTACCGCGCTCCAGGTTTGAGGTTGATACGGTGGTCCACGTCCTGCTTTTGTGGCAGACCCGCCGGGAGGGTGTCGGGGAACATGTCCTCAAACTCCGTACACACCTTCCGAAGTCCCTCGGGCACCGTGACAAACTTGCCTTGGATCCCCGACTGCTCATGAGTCGCCCCATTTGCCACAGCAAGCGCCACGTCCTCTGGTTTGTCAAAATCTTCCTCCATGTCTCGCACGAACACCAAAAAAATCTGCTCCTTTTTTGGAATTGCGCGCTTGAGCTGCACCAAGTTCAGCATCATAGACGCCGATCCTTCCTTGCGAGGCACCAACTACTGCGGCAATTCCTCCCTGCAAGTATCCTCCTCTGCGGCCTCTTCCTCAGAACACGTAGGCAGGGGATACTCCTTGTCTCCAAGCTTGACTGAGACGGTACGTGCATCCCAATTGATGGCGGGGTTGTACTTGTGGAGGAAGTCACGACCGAGGATCACATCGTAATCCTTCATCGGGCACATCTGTTATACGGTCGTTATGCAAAGCTTGTCCACGCGAATGGGGAGGGGACGGGCCAGGTACCCCACTTCAATCGTGCCGTCCACTTGGTTAGCGGTCCGCTTCTTGCTCGTGAGTGCAAGGCCCCACTTCCGAGCACACTCCATGCTCACAAAACTATGGCTTGCGCCACAATCTAGCAGACTCCCCACCTTCCCCTTGACGCCTTTCACTCATGCCTCCAAGAGAAGTGCGGGTTGCTCTACCTCATACCCCGCGTCCCATGCCTTGACCTCGGAAACCCCCTTAATTGCCGCAATGCGTTCGGGTGGGCGGTCAACTGGCGGTTTGGGCTGAGAGGAGCCAGGAGTAATGCCATCCTCTCCCGGCTCTCCTCGTTTCCTGACTCCTTTGTTACTTTCCCTGCTTCCTTCGTGGCTTGCTTCCCCTTCCCTTGCCGCTTACCCTTGCCGTCGCCCTTCTTTGGACTCGGACAATCACACGCAATGTGGCTAGGCTTACCACAGCTGTAGCACTTACGCTGTTGCAACACTCCGATCTCCATGGGCGTGTCGTCGCTCTCGGCCCGCTTGCCGTAACCACCACCAAAAGAGTTGTGGCTGCTGGCATGAGCCTGTGTTATACGCGAGTCGTACCGCTCTGCTGCTGTGATCATCCCTGGCAGGTTTTCGTTGAGGTCGTACATCACCGTCACAGCGCGGGCATCGTTCTTGAGGCTGTCGCTGTAGTGGAAGCACAATTCGTGGGAGTCAAAGCCACAGTTGGCAACGATCTCACAAAACCTGCGGGTGTAGTCGGCGACGCCGCCAGTTTGGCGACGCCAACGTAGCTTGGCGCGCGTGTTGTTCCTCACATCGCCCACGGTGAAGTGCTTGATGAACAACTCTTTGAACTCCTTCCACGAAGTCGGCCATTTCAGGATAGGATCACCACTGCTGCAGGTTAGAGCCGTTGGGGTTGAGATTCCGGGGTGGCCACAATGCCGCCGACCATTGCTGCTCCACTGTCGTGTGGATTGGACCGCATCACATCGGCCCACCAATCCAACGAAGCCCCTCTCAACAGGGTCACGGCATAGTCGCGTCGCGCCTCGTACCTTGATACATCCACGCCGATGGCGGTGAAGTACAATTCTAGTCTGAGTAGCCAAGCGTGTGGAGCTAGCCCATCCTTCCTTGATGGGTTGAACGGCTCTGGCTTGGGCGGGCTCCGGACGCCCACCGCAGGTCCGTTTGCGGTGGCAATTACCACTCGTGCTGTCACTGGACGCTTCGCGAGCTCTTGATTGAGGTAAGCGTTTTGCTTCACCAACAAGTCCATCTTGGCCTGCATGTCGGCGCGCAACTTCTGCAATGCTGTAGCTACTGTTACCTTGCCTTGCGCGTCAAACGCCGCGTCCAATGAGTACGTGCCGGATGAAGTCATCCTTGCATCCGGTACAACTTCTTCCTCAACGGGTCCTCCCATTACCGCCTTGTCACCGGAGTGCGTGGTTGGCCTTGGGCACTGATCCTCCAAAGTGAAGAGATGTGTGCTGGTCTACACTGACCAGGAGAGGTTGCCACGTAGATGATAATGCCCCTGAGCCAAGGGTGGCTCTCATACCAAGTGTGAACCGGGCGCGTTGTGCTAGCCTCAACCGGATGGTGTAGGCACCAACCGGTGGCAACGCCGACCAAAAGGGAGGCCGGTGCACACCTTCCAGGGTTTACGAAAGCGTGGGATCGTCTTGGGGGAGTACGCAAACACGTGTGGCATAGTGGAAGCAAACTGTACTTCTAACTCCAGTGTCAACATACAAGATTATATGTGCATGATGACATATCCTAGGTGACCCGATGTCGCCAAGCCATGCGCGGCTCTGTACGGGCCTGGGATGAGCGTTATTGCCTCAGCATCACGTAGCTCATCTTACCAGCTTTCCAACGCACTAAGAATTGCATCATTTTGTGGAGGAATGGCCGAGATATGGCTGTTTCCGTGAACCACAGCAATCTGTCGCTGGCAGCACCACTAGCGGCGGTGTCGGCCGCCCGAAGCGCCCTTTCTGGCAATAACACATCGGGGCGCCATTCCGAAGCGCCCTTGACCCTCTATGATCCTTGATTCATTGGCTAACCAGGCCCAAATGCGTGTTTTGGCCTTTTTGGGTCTTCCGAGGGTCGAGCCTTGGTCCTTGGGGATGAATTCCCATCACTTGTTATCCCCTCAGCCGGTCCAACCTTTGGCCGGGTGTAAGTTCCTCAATTCTTGATGGATCGACCCCATTCTTGGGTCGATCTCGCACGGTTTTTCCTGTAAATTCCAAATACACAGTCAGATTACACATTCAAGGAAGCCTCAAGCTGTGATCAGTGCTGTTGGTACTGTCCGGCTTACATTGTGTGTGTGACTAGTCCTAACGTCCGACTCAAGATTCTGCATCTCTAGGTTCAGACGGTGTTGTGTTTGGATGCCTTTTTGTGTATTTACGGCAAAAACAGTGATTTTGGGCTGGTTTTAGGACAAACTGACACTACCGCGTGCGTCACCCACCGTACGCCGCGGCAGGTATTTATGATGTGTACTTGTCTGTTGTCATTTCTCTCTGCATTACTAAGCTATTGGAGCTTATGAGACTTTGCGCGACTCCCTAGCCCAATATTTGCTGTTTCTTGCACCTGCTTGCTTGCTAATGTGCTAGCTGACTGGACTGTGTCGCCAAGTCAGCAGCAGCTAGGCTAGGAAGCTTACTAGTAGTTTCTTATGGTATCAGAGCAGCGAGGCATCCCTCGCTGAGCTGCACAACAAAGACGCAACATAGGCAGCAGTAGTGAAAGTCACAACTAAAGCCACGGTCCTGGGAGGACCCTCCAAGCCACCGTGACCCGCCGTAGCAAATTGCAGCAGCGGAGACACCCGTGCAACAGCATCACCACGCCACCACCATGGGGAAGCCAAGGATTTTCTAACCCTCTCCAGCAGCAGTTGAGGCACGTGATATTGAGAAGGGGTGTGTGAAGGTTCCTAGAAGCTTCACTTAGGTCGCACCTACCACCCCCCGGGCGTGAGAGAGTGCAACTGCCCCATTTGAACACCGTTTTTGGCATGTAAGAGCGCGTTAGAAATCTCTTACAAAACCCTATCCATCACATCCAATCCTGCCTCATTTCCTGCCATGTAGGCTTTAGGAAATGAAACAATGCTCTCTGATCTAGATTTTCCTGGATTTTGGGCTGGAAAAAAAAAACGATAACGTTTTTTTTACCTTTTTGAAGGGTTTTTTTTACAAGCCTACCGCCAATGCATTCAGCATCCTCTGACGCATAATCGCTCCGAATTTTGCATCATTTGGACAACCTTCATGTTGACGTCATCATTGTAGGTGATGATGTCAGCACCAACACTAGGTTGCCAGTGTTCTCACTCCTCGAGAAACGCGAACTGTTTGTGATTCTGACAACATTAACATTTGGACCCATACAAAGCACCACCGATGCTGTTGGTCCGTGACAAGGGAAAGGGGCTAGGAGACCCCTCATCTTCCTCCTCTTCGGGCATCATGAGTCCACGGTCACAGTCACTTGCAATCGACGAGCTTCGTCGGACACAGGATGAGGTGCTTGGCCAACAGCAGCGTCTGATCGACGAGCTACGAGAGATCGCGGAGTGACCTAGGCGTCGTTCAGGGAACTCACAGTCGACACCCGGAGGACTTGCTGCAGTTGCACCACCCGTTCAGTAGTCTATGCCCTGTACAGAAGCACGGCCTCAGCATCCCTCATCACATGTTGACACTTGGGATGAGGAGGAGATGGAGGATGACACACGCGAAGACGAGATTCGCATCCTTGAGGAGCGCATTTGTGAGCTGCGGCTGGGGTCCGAGCCTCTCACCCCGCTATCTTCTTGCCGTCATGACCAGCCACGTCATTCAGCAACATTCACTTTTGGTGGCGTTTCTCTCACTGGTGGTCTCCCTGTGCCTCGTCCGCCATCTCCCGAGCCTGAGGTCGTCCTCCCCACGGAGCAACAACCGGAGGAATTTGAGGCACCTCCACCTCGTCACGACAGCGATGAGGGCTTTGATTGCTGGGAGTCCCCGTTTCAGGTTTCGGCCAACTCTGAGGTCGTCTGGCCCAACTACCACAGCCAGTACCAGACTCGCGATGCTCACCAGGTGCAGATAATAGCTAGAGCGATGCGCTGCCTGCTCTACGCCATGCCGCGGGAGACTATGGTCAAATTTCATCCCTTTCTGGGTGAGACCGGGACCAGGACTGGAGCGGACCCACGCCAGGGGTGGGAGCTGGCCTTGACACTAGTCGCTGTAGAGACCCATGCCATGAGGGCGGCTCGACTGTGTGAGTGCCACTCGCTACGCCATGGTCCCACGGAGCTCGCAGCAAACTATTGGTGACGCGACATGCGCCTTTACACGCGTCTTGGGACAAGTGGCGCGACGCAGCTGTGGGCACTCGACACCATCATGGTGGGGGTGCACTTGGACCACGTGAAAGTCTTTACGGGCTTTGACCGTGCAGCGCTCTCCGAGTTGTCAGAGGAACTACAGCTGCTTCCTTGGGCTCATCGCTACTTTCTCCAGGCGACATCGGCTCATGAGGCTGCTGTCGCCCATCAACAGAGTCCACTTGTTGCAGCGGTGATTGCGACCCCTCCTACGCCTCTGTCCCAATTCACCAGTCCTATCTACATCGCTTCCTCCTCCTCCTCCTCCTCCTCCTCTATCCCGAGCAGCCAGACTCTGGGCATTGCAGCGGCCACACATGGGAGATACAAGGGAAAACATCAGCAGCAATAGCAGCCGATGAGTAATGGCAGTGGACGTTCTGTCCGCTGCTACAATTGTGGAGATGCTCATCGCTACATAGAGTGTGAGCAGCCCCTTGATTGGCCTCAGATCATGCGCGGCCTCCAGGCGGCGCATACACAGCGGATGTCTTCTAGTGACACATGGATGAGTCGTGCTGCGCCCACGACTGTAGCACACACAGTCGCTTGACCAAGCAGTAGTGGCGATATGGACCATCGGGATCGCACGACCGCGATGCTTCGTCAGCTGCTCGCACATCGTACTCAAGGAGGTGTGAGTGTGTTGTCACTGTCAAGTGGTTCCCAGACAGCTTGTGCTACTGTGTCTGTTTCCCATGATGATGCTTGTGGGGGAGCTCAATCGGTCCGTGCTGAGGATGGACCTGACAGTACCGATGGGCTTGACCAGTCACATGTCCATGCTGTTCGTCCTTGTTCCGAGTCTTCTACTTCCCTTCCAGCAGAGGCAGAGTGTTCTGTGGCATGTTTTTTAGTGTCGACGACTGGTCGTGAGCCGAGTGGCACCTGGATCATTGACTCTGGTGCCACCCATCACATGACTTGTCGTCGTAGTGACTTCGTCGTGCTCGGTCTCGTTGCGTCTGTTCGGTCCGTTTGCACAGGGTCTGGTCAGTCGTTGCCTGTGCATGGAGTTGGGATTGTGCGGCTTGATGGTCCGTCTGGCTCCTTATACATTTCCGATGTGCTCTTCATCCCTGCTCTTGAGCTCATCCTGCTCTGTGTTCGTGCTTGTACCATGATGGGTCTGTCTGTTGAGCACTCCGCTGACTCTGCCACAGTGACTACTCTCGGCACTTGTCCGTTGTTCTTCGTGCCTCAGTTGCCGATGACTTGTAGCGTGTGCCTCGTACCACTTCCTGTGCCTTCTCTCCTTCCACCGCACCTATACGTGTCTTTGTCACTGGTGTTCTCTTTTCAGAACACCAGCGTTTCCTACGTCACCGCCTTTCCCATGTGAGCTCGGACACTATGTCCAAGCGCATTCAGACTCAGCCAGCCCTCAGTCTTGACGCGGCTTCGTTCGAGAAGCCGCCTAAGACCGACTGTCTCTTTTGCGCTCAGGGTAAGATGCATCGCTGCACTTATCCTGACTCCACCTCCCGGACACTACGGCCGCTTGAGTTGGTCCACTCGGACCTTCTCGTTCCTCTCCCTGTCAACTCCCTCTCAGATCGAGGGCAATATTTCCTCACCCTGACTGATGACTTTAGTTGGATGAAGTGGGTCTACAGCCACCGCCACAAGAGCGATGCTGTCTTGGCAGTTCGCATCTGGCTGGTGATGGCTGAGCGCCAGTCTTGTCGGACCCTCCACACGTTCCGCTCCGATCATGGTGGTGATTTCTTAGGCGAGATGGACACCTTCTTTGTAAATCGCAGTGTTTTTCACCATCTCTCAGCCCCTGCTACACCACAGCAGAACAACGTGTCTAAACGCTAGAACCGTACCATGGAGGATGCAATCCGTGCCATGCGGTCTAAGTGCGGTCTTCCAGAGTCGTTTGCCTTTGAGGGATTTTCCTAAATGACGTCGGTCTAGAACCGCATACCACACGGTCCTCTTCCCGACCATGTCATGTCATACGAGTTATGGTTTGGTCATCGCGCCGACCTCCGTCTTGCTCGTGTTTGGGGGTCCTTAGCCTGCGTCTGGTACACCAAGGACCAACAGGGGTCCAAGGTCTCACCTCGGGGTCGCATGTATGCCTTCCTCGGCATTTTCCCATGGTCGAAGGCCTAGCGCTTTTGGGACCCCGCTCGTCATCGCATCGTCGAGTCTCGAGACGCTCTATTCTTTGAGGCTCTCACCAACCGCGACCTATCCAGCATTCTGTCGCTGGCTGCCGACCACGTTCCCACTTGTTTGGCTTCCCGGTGGATGGGGGAGTCTAGCCCTACGGATGGGTCCGTCAGGGCCTCCTCACCTATGGTCCGGTCTCCAGCTGATGACGATTTGGCCATTTTGGCTGTCGATCCAGTGGCCTCATCGGCTCCCTCTGGCACACCTGATCCCATGCCAGTCTTAGTCCCTTCTGGCACACCTGCTCCCATGCCAGTCTCAGTCCCTTCTGGCACACCTGCTCGCGTGCCAGTGTTAGTCCCTTCTAGCTCTGGCACACCTCGTCTCGTGCCTGTGGCAGGCTCCTCGGTCACACCTGGTCCTTTGTCTACACCTGCTTCCCCGTCGCGCGAGCCAGCACCTGTCCATGATCGTCGTGCATCCTCTCCCCTTCCCAGCGAGCCTACAGTTTCTATGGCTCTGGACCAGTCGGTTGCTACGCAGCCACAGGTGAGCACCTCAGCTTCGAGCTACTCTCGTGAGCCCGATGGTCGTCTTCGACCACTGGCCTCCAGGGCTCAGCAAATAGTCGATTCGACACCTAGACACACAACTCGCAATGTTTAGAGTGGCGATCCTGGCACAAAGGCCCTTGGCCTGAGTGTCCAGGCGGACTACACAGAGATGCACCCGGCGTGCCCTGTCGGTCATGAGTTGGTATCTCGAGAGTTCTGAGTCGCTTGCAATGTCGAAGCCGACCTTGTCGTGGTCAGACCGAGTCTGGAGGCGTGTGTCTTAGCCACCCGGAGCTCTTCCTCGACGACGCCTGATCATGGCACGTTGAAGGAGGCACTCTCGGCTGAAGGTGCACAGTTGTGACGTGCTGCCTGTGAGGATGAGCTGAGAGCCATCCGTGAGCACGATGTCTATGATTTTGTCGACCTCCCGCCTGGACAGAAGGCTATACAAGCCAAGTGGGTCTTTTGCAAAAAGGTGAAGCCTGGTGGTACACTGGATCGCTATAAGGCTCGCTTGACAGCCAAGGGTTTTTCACACGTTGGGGGTGTAGATTTCACTGACACCTTCGCACTATTGGCCGCATGAACACCACTTGCGTTCTGTTTGGAGTTGTTGCTCACCACGATCGGGAGCTGCACCAGATGGATGTGAACAACACATTCCTCCATGGTATCTTAGAAAAGGAGATCTACATGGTCCAGCCAACCGGATTCGAGGTCGGTGACAAGGTCTGGCGCTTGCGCAAGTCCTTGTACGGCTTGAAACAGTCACCCAGGTGCGAGAACTTGGAGATCACCGACACACTGACACGTGCCGGTTACGTGCAGAGTGACACCGACCTGTCCCTCTTTCTGAGACGGAGAGCTGAGAGGTTCACCGCCATCCTGGTCTACGTGGACGGCCTCCTGATTGCGTCTCCTTCTATGGAGGCTGTGAAGGAGGCCAAGGCAGTCCTTCAGGCTGCCTACAGGATGAAGGACCTTGGTCCTGCATCCTTGTTTCTCGGGATGGAGATCGTACATGATCGTGAGCGGCGGACACTCTTGCTTCATGAGGCACGTTATGCCCACGTTGTGGGGGAGCGGTTTACTGACCTCCTTGGTGCAGTTCCCACAGCCTCCACCCCCATCACATCTGATGGTCAGGATGCTCTGAAAGTGGATGATCCAATACAGCTGGGAGAGACAGTAGACGTGACCCAGTACTTGCGCTTGATTGGCTCTTTTATGTACTTGGCGACTACCACACGACCCGACATTGCTTTTGTCGTCAACCTCCTTGCACAGTTTTCACAGTGTCCTCGGGCGAGAGCCCTTCACGCGTCTGTGCGAGTGGTGCGGTACGTGGTCTCCACACCGTACCTCGGACTTTGCTTTCGACGGCGGTGTTTGGTGGTAGTCGACGGCTACACAGATTGTGATTCGACGTGGAGCCTTGATGGGTGCAGTCGGACACGCTACGAGTTCCTGCTGGGTGGCACCGCTGTGTCGTGGCGTAGCGGCAAGCAGGGATGTATCGCACGTAGCTTATCAGAGGCTGAGTATGTTACGCTGGGGGCTGGGGCTGCTGAAACGATGTGGCTGTAACGTCTGTTTCGTGAGTTACGTCAGTCTGTGCCTTGCACTGTTCTGCGCTGTGATAACTAGAGTGCTCTCGCCATTGCAGAGAACTCTGGTGTGTTTCATGCATGCACGAAGCACATTGCTGTTGAGCATCACTTCGTGCGTGATCTTGTGGAGCGATAGGTGATCACCGTCATCTGGGTCGACACAGACATGCAATGTGATGACTTCCTGACCAAGGCACTAGTGCGCAAAAAGTTCATGGTGGCCATTTTTCGTCGGGCTTCGCCCCTTACCTGAGAGTGGTTGAGAGTGGGGTGTGTGAGCATGGACTATTGAGCATCTTGTTGCGCACCTGTGTCAGTTTTTCACGTGTATGGACATGCGTATCATCGGGTCATGGGGGAGTGTTGTGATGTGAGTCGTCCCCGTCTATTGGTATAGCTTATTGTGACCACTCGGCCGTCTCCATGCAGATCCCTGATGTGGACCCAGCTAGCGCCGGAGCACCGGCGGGTGGTGGCTCCACCCACTAGCAGCTGCCAGACAGCTGCCACGATGTCCCGGGTGCTTGTTGGGGTGCTCTGCAGTTTTTCTACAGTCGCTAGAGTTTTCCTGATGGATTGGCTCTCAAGCCCGATTTGCATGTTTTGCATTGTCTGTCCACTGATCGATGCCGGACTTGTGTGCATGACTTGTAGCATCCGACTCGAGATCTAGGTTCAGACGGTGTTGTGTGTGGATGCCTGTTCGCAGAGTTACGGCCAAAACAGTGGTTTTGGGCCGGTTTTAGGACAAACTGCCGCGTGCGTCACCCGCCGTCCGCCGCGGCATGTATTTATGTTGTGTGCTTGTCAGTTGTCATCTATCTCTGCATTTCTAAGCTATTGGAGCTTATGGGACTTTGCGCGTCTCCCTAGTCCAATACTTGTTTCTTGCACATGCCTGATTGATAGTGTGCCAGCTGAGTGGACTGTGTCGCCACGTCAGCAGCAGCAAAGCTAGGAAGCTTCTTAGCAGTTTCTTAGTTCCAGCAGTCCATAGATGAAATCACGGAATGTGAAACTATGTAGAGAAGTAAGATTTTTGCCATTTTTCAATTGATTCGTCCATGAGAGAAGAATTAATTAGGTGCTTGATGGTCGAAAGGAAATAGTTATTTTTGTCGAATGTATGGGGCACTATGTTGCTTTTTTTGGTGGCAACTAGGAAACATCTGGCATCATGAGATGCGCCGTCCATGTCAAGCAGAAGATGAAATAACAATAGCTTTTGGATAGGACCTTCAAGTTTCCTTCCAACACTACACAAGTGTGTTTCCCCAAACAATGATGTGGTGACATCAACATCTTTCTGCAGTGAAATCATACCTGGAATTCCGGTGGTTTGAAATCAAGAACATTCATTCCAAACCACTCAAAATGCTTTGGTAGTCACCCAAAGCAACGAATTCAAAGGAGTGACAAGTATGTCGACGAGTGGATTGCTTTTCATGCTGGGCAATTGAAATCAAGAACAGAAAGGAAAGGCTGCCAACAGAGTGGAGGCTGCCACCAGCTTTGTTGAAAACTTCTATACAACTTAATTTCCTTTCGTCTGCATCTCTATTCAAGGTAGCCATGGGCTTGTTGCAAGGAGCAGCCATGGGTAGCTCAATCCTTGTCTTTGCTTTTCCTCTGAACATGGCAGTGAGAGGGCTGACCACAACAATGGCAACTCATCTTCAGTAACCAATCAAAGAACTGGGGCAGCATAAGGCTGTCCCTCACGATGATGTCTTCAATGCTCTCACGCAACGTACGACACGATGCCTTGTGCTGTAGCGGAGTGCCAGCTGCTGCAGCAGCCAAGTGCAGCGACAGCCACGAGCTTTGCTCGACACACTACGTACTGAAATGAGAGCTGCACTCTGTGAAGCTCTCCGTAATGCATCAGGCGTGGTGAACCTCCTTCCAAGGGTTGGCATGGCCATGCTCTCGAAGGAAAGGGCACCAGAATCCATCGGAGATGCAATGCACTACAAGCGGAGGACTGGTGGATAAAGGGTTTATGGTTCAGGGTTAGGGGGTAAGGAGACAGGTGGGGGGGAGGGAGAGGA